>JAANDG010000343.1:0-156298 GCA_036852015.1 Pelodera strongyloides | reverse complement strand
TGTCGCGTTCCAAAATTGAGATTCAGCAGCGTACCATTCTTAGAATAGCGTGTACACGGCCCATTACCAGGTAGCATTCGCTTTTTGTAAGTAATCTTCGTTTATGCTAACAATATGAGGTGCTATCCAATTCAAATGTCTAATTTATAATGTAGTTTTTCAGGGCACATTTTTCCATAATTAAATGCTGTATCTAATGTTCTTAATGAATATTGTTGTATATTATCTCCTGCACCTTTATCAGCAATCGATAGTCTTTCTAAGTTTCTTGTTCTTCCCCGTTGTCTTCCCTCCTTCCTATTAACATTTCCCCCACTCCCTGGGGAATAGTTCTTGCAAAGGAATGGAGAGGCCCCATTGTTGCCCCCAATATAGTGATGACTGACGAGCACCAAGGATTTGAGTATCATGTATACCCATGCTATACCCTTTGCTTATTATACCCTTCCCTTAGATATTAAAGGGAGAGGCCCACGAGAAAAAAGTTTCCTCAATTTATTTGTACAGAATGTCCGGAATTTCAGAAATATTACTGTGAAAACCGCAATGCTTGAAGCCTAGAACTCACTGAGTTATTCTCCGGCAAACAGTTCGGCCAGGTACCGTAGCCAGAAACAATTTTTGCGCTTTTAGGGTATTACTGTATTGGAAACGCCTCTTTATAAACGTAGGAATGTTCTTTATTCGATGACCATTATTATGTAGAGAAAGAATATGCAAATGAACGAATATCAACCGTAAAAACGAATTTTGACGTTGCTGACTACGGTACCTGGTCGAACTGTTTGACGGGGAATAACTCTGTGAGTTCTAGGCTTCAACCAATGCGGTTTTCACGGTAATATTTCTGAAGTACCGGACATTCTGTACAAGTAAATTGAGGACAACTTTCTTCTCGTGGGCCTCTCCCTTTAAGTTAACCATATGAAGACCTCACTGAAAATGAAATAAGCACTAATGTTAAGTACGATCAGTATTATTACATCACTAGGAACTCTTGAATAGTTTTGTGATAATTACACGACCCCCAGGATGTACTTGAGCGTGTACGCTTACACAACATGGGACATAACGTAAATTCACTGTTATTTGGCTAACTGATAAATGTTAATAGTATGAGGTATGAGCTGGTTCCGCTTGCTCATGCCTTCTTTGGTGTTCCCCCTCTCTGAGCAAAAGGAGTGGCACCCTGACTGCTTATCAAGAGTTCTTATCCTTCAAGCGTTTTCTAGTACAGGGAGTTCTCTCCCTCAACACGGTGTCTCTCCTGTGAGTTCCTTTTCTAGCCAAGAGGAGTTTGTTCCCTGTCCAAAATGAGTTTCCATATGGTCACTCGAATCTATTTCCGTCCCTGTCTGTTGGGAGTTCTGTCCCCGTCCACTGGGAGTTCCCATTCCTTGTTATTCCTTACCGAAAGAGTGGGAGCACATTCCTTGTTATTCCTTACCGAAAGAGTGGGAGCACCTGTGGTATCCCCTGATTTGAGGTGTACCTCATTTCTCTGTCCCTCTCAATTCTCCATGCACTCTCTCTAATCTCTGCCTCGTTTAGATGGGTCCTGGATGCGTCAGTTGGCAGCTTCTCTCAGTCACTCTACATCGGGTCAGTTCCACTATTATACCCTTCGCTTACCCACCAATCGACCAATTATCGATTTTTGTGGATTATTGATTTTTTAATTAGTGTTTTTACGCTAACGTTTGTTGGTAGATGCTCTGTATAGGGATATGATGAAGATGAATTTGTAAATGATTTGTTCAAACTGTCGAGCTACCGTAATCACATAGCTATCTAAGAGGGTAACAAAACTTTAGCGAAGGCTAAAAATGATGCTTTAGTAAGTTGTTAAAGTTGTTCGCACAAAGAGCGGAAAGGTACAATATCAGGTTACGAACATGCAAAAAAACTCTCTGACGATGTCCACTAACACAATTTCTCCGATTAGTTTGGTCCCTTGCCAATACGAACTGTTGTGAAGCATGTTCGTCTTAGGGTATCCATTTGATTGTGTTTGTCTTTTCGATATATGTGATCGATAAACTATAATTAAGTGTAACCAAAAATATGATTCTCATCTTTTAACTATTTAGACTATCGTGACTCTGATAATAATATTTCCAACTTAATTTTACATTTGAAAGTTACGCACCTAAAATACTTCTTCCGCTTCCGCTAGTTGATCTGCAAATTTAGAACGTTTTGTAAAGAAGCTTTCACTGCTATGAAGTACTTTGTATAGTCCATAAAATTATCATTTTCTTCATTTTTATTGATATTTGTGGTTTTTACAATTATTTATTACTTTGTATTTCAGACCCCCCAAGTCGGTTTTGGTATCGCAATCTCCGGAGGAAGCGACAATCCGCATTTTACTTCTGGAGAACCGGCAGTCGTGATATCGGACGTTGTCCTCAACGGACCCGCTTGGGGTCTCCTACAGTAAGATATATTCAGTATGCTCATACAGTAAGATAATATTAAGTATGCAAATTCCCACAGTAAGACAATATTGAGTATGCAAATTCCTACAGTAAGACAATATTTAGTATGCAAATTCCTACAGTAAGACAATATTCAGTGTGCTCATACATTACGAAACATTGAGTGTGTGATCTTACAATAAGGCAGTATTGAGCTGGGAGTCTTTACAGACTTACAATTTCGCAAATTGTACCATATAACCAAAATTTACCCCTAAATATACCTCATTCCCATAGTAGAAGTTTGTTAATTACAGATGTCATAATTTCAGAGTAAACGATCGAATTTTGTCAGCGAACGGTGTTTCTTTCGAAAATATCGACTATAATACTGCAGTGGAAATCATTAAAAACGCAGAACAGATCAATATGGTAGGTGGATGCAATTATCCTAATTAACATGGATGAGTAGTCTATGAGTATCCACTCCTAGTGGCTTTATATCTGTCTCTTTCTCTCTCTCTCTCCTCCCTCCTCTCTCTCTCTCTCTCTCTCTTTTCTAAAATTTAGTAAAAGCACCAGCTGCTCTAAATTAACATTCTCATCAAAAAAGTGCACAGAAGTGCGATAGAAATACAACCAACTTTTCTATCGATACTTCTTCTTTTTGTGCTATTTTTTTTCGCTGATTTTCGGTGACACTTTTTTTGTTCAGTAAAATATGTACATGAAAAGAAAAAGAAATAAATATGTTCAGATAGTAAAACGACGGGTTGCGATGCCTGTGCTAGAATTCGAACAACGAACGCTGAAATTCACACTGAGCAAGTCGAGGAAAAAAGATGGTGAGGTTATAGTTATATTTATTTTTTTTCAATCAAATGATTATCAATTGTTTTTCGTCATTTTATGCATAGAATTCAAACCCAATTTGTTATACCGGTTAGAATACCTTTGCTAATTTAAACGACTTCTTACGTACTCACCTCAGTGTAGTTTTTAACTGACTTTTGGTAAGCAAACCTTGTCTTCTTCAGAGCACTTTTATGTGGCCTATTTCTCACTTACTTTTCTTCGTAAATTTACACTATTTGAGAACGATTTCTAATTACAACAAGCTCTATGTTTGCAAGCAAGGTACAATAATATTCTTCTTATTTTTTAAAAGTATTTACTTGCAGATTTTGGGATCGTGCTCGGGTGCAAGTTCTATATAAAAGAGATTCGAAATCCAAAATTGGCAGAAAAGGTTGGTTTATCTTGCAATATTATTCTTTTTATATTATTATTGTTGTCCTTCCGTTGTTTTCTCCGTCATCAAGTTGGTGGCACACTAACATGTAATTTTTGGGATATTCTATCATTCTATATAAAATAAAATAATATATTTTTATCAAATTGATAGCTCCCCTCTCCTCATTAAAAGTGTAAACAGTGGAGCAAAACAGAACAGCTGACTTCCACTTCGTTCCATCCAAATCTCATTTATTTTAATTTATCCCCCATTACATTGCAAGCTGATCGAGGAATTGAAAGAGAGAGATACGGGGAAAGACAGCAAGAGAGAGAGAGAGAGAGAGAGAGAGAGAGAGAGAGAGAGAGAGGAAAGGAGAGAGACGGGGAAAGAGAGAAAAACAGATTGTTTTTAATTTCAATGGCCAAACAATATTCTATACGATTATTTTGAATGCAAAAATGGGAAGATTCTATATAAGTGTTGTCTTTGAGTGTTTCCGCTACTGTAATGTAATTGCTCACAATAATGCTCACAGAGATTACCGTAGTTATCTCCAATCAACCAATATACCGTACCCATTCTACTGTATGTGAAGTACTGTATTCATACTCTTCCTTGCAGGACCCGGGTCTTCGTGAAGGCGATTCAGTTCTCCGAATAAACGGTCAGACAGTCGATGGAGCAACACTAGAGGAATGCAACAAATGGCTTGAGAGGTGGCAATTTTTTATTATTATTAGCATAATCATTTTATTTGTTCAACCAATTTATTCGGCCATTTAATGGGACAGATACACGAGATTTTCGTTGCCTTTTCTATTCTCCCAGACTAATATGCGTCAGGTTGCGCAGTAGAAATTGATCTACATGACTTTGGTTTCAATGTAGTTTGTAGAGACAGATTCGACATTGTATTTTGTAGTTTGCGGTCTTATACTAATACCTCTTTCAGATCCCGAGACAAATTGTGCCTTGTAATCCAGCGGGACGTTCGCCGTGGGAGCTCCCGATGGCCTTCCCAGAATACAGTATACGAGAGAGTGGGGAGTGTTGGCGCGACGCCAAGACATTCCCCGTCCCCAATGATGCATCATCAGTCGTTAAGTCAAAGGTACTGTAGCATGTTATCTACTTAGAATTCCGATGGCACAGCATGGAGCACATTTGAAAATGCAGCTGTCCAGCAAACCACGTGTCATATCGCTCTAAAATATCACTTCTCAATTACCCTAATTGCAGATCATCGCACGAGTACGTGAATAGCAACCGATGGCGTGCGGACAGTAGTGTCGAAGATCAGAGTAGGCGGATATCCTCCCCCGCCACCTCCATCCCCTCCCACGCCTCACACAATGAATACGAATACTATGTGAGGAGTCAGTCAAAACAAGAGGAGCGAGGTCAAAGAACGATCACTTTCAGAAAGGTAGAACATATGATTTCATATTTCTGTGGGATTTATATATGTTTTAAATATGTTTTTTTTTTACGCTTCTAGAGCGTGCACCTTTATTCAAGGGAGTTCAAATTCAACGTTTTTGCTTATGACATGTTCCGCAGAGGCCCTGAGCACAGACGGCGAGTTCCAGGTGACAAATTGCTCGACGGCTTCGGGCTAGGGCCATTTATCTTATTTGTTGTTTATGCGGATTGTTCTTGTGTATTTCATCTTTGATCAATTACGTCGTATTATTGCAGCACTAGTGCTGAGGCCATATTCACCACTCAATTCCCCATCTTTTTCTCTGCGTGTCTCACATTAAATGCTATTTTCTATCCCCAGGGAATATTTCCCCGAGGGAATGGTAGGGGTGAATATGGCCTCTGAATTATGTTGCGCGTCTCACGGAAGTGGACACTTTTCTGGATCAATAAATATTTAAACGTTTAAATTTTAACATCATGTAAAATTTTAGGTCGGCGGTAGTGTTGGTGTCCGTGTGATTGGTGGTAACCACGTGGGAATCTTTGTTTCTGCTGTGGCAGCAGAGAGTCCTGCTGCTCTACATGGAGTCTGCTGCGGAGATAAGATATTGCAGGTATGTAAGACACCCATGAATTTGTTCGCACGCTTCTGGTGTGCGGCGAGAATCTGGCGCGTCTGTCGCCTATTCGACGCTAGCGTTTGACGAATCTTCACAAAAAATTTGGGTAAATTCCCGCAGCGCAAAAATTTAAAGGGATCGGTTCACCTTAAATTGTGTCTGTTTTTTTGTTTCTTTATTTTCTATAAGGGATAATAAAAATTTGGAATACAAAAAGTAGTGTTGAATTTCAATACTCACGAAGATATTGGGTGATAAAGTGGTGGATTGATCGGCCCCGAATGCAAAAAGGGTAATTGTCTCTATACAAACAAGGCAGGACAATTGCCCTTTTTGCATTTCGGACCGATCAATCCACCACTTTATCACCCAATATCTTTGTGAGTATTGAAATTGAACACTACTTTTTGTATTCCAAATTTTTATTATCCCTTATAGAAAATAAAGAAACAAAAAAAACAGACACAATTTAAAATTTAAGGTGAACCGATCCCTTTAAGCGACAATTGCGACTTCGTCCATTCGTCGCGCGGTGTATATTGTATATGACGTACTGTGCCAGTAAGCCAGATAATAATAAAAATAAAAATAATATATTAAAAATAGATAATATTAAAAATAACAATAACAATATTCAAGATGAATTTTTAGGTAAACGGCCGTTGTATGCGATCTGTGACTAGGGAATCTGCTGTGCAATTACTACTCGCACTTGAAGACACTGTCACTCTTTTGGTCAGTTGTTACTTCAAGACTGTCGTCGTCGTAGAGTTTAAAGTGGTATGCCAGGCCGGCCAGGCGGCTCAGAAACATTATTCAACAATTTGTGTGCCTGTGCGAACCTCATTGTCATTAAAAAGGGAGATGATGCATGGGAAAAGATTTCTACTGTTTTGTCCAGAAATTTACGTTTCAACCATACAGTTTAACATTTGTCATTATTGCATTATTAGTGCACAGTTTATGCAGAGCTGTAGTCATAATTTCAGGTTGAGCATGCAAGACAAGAATTCGAACATGTGCGAAATAGTCAATTGGGAGACAACTTTTATATCAGGTAAGTCATTTTTAGGTTGCTTTATTTCATAAGTTTCTGATTATATTAATTGTCCAATTTGCGGAATTGTTCCAATTATAATCCATTTCAGAGCCCATTTTACAAAGGAAAAGAGGAAGAACGATCTAGAAATGACCATTTCCGAGGGTGACATCTTCCACGTCACTGATACCCTATTTGGGGGTACTGTGGGCCTTTGGCAGGCTGCCAGAGTATACTCGGCCAGCAATCATAAGGTAAATTACTGTACATACAGTATATTGAATATATTGAATATTTATTATACTCATTAAAAGAGCTTAACGCCGTGAGAGACGATGAAAGAAAAATCAAAGTAGATGATATAGGATATAGATACTTGGATATAATTTGTTGATAGCGAATCAAAGAATTTGGTCCCACACAAACAGATGTAGTATCCAGTATTTTACATACAGTATACCATACGTTCAAATATATTACTTAGTCTCTCCTCATCTCTACAATTATTTTTACACAGTATCCCACCCCAACAGCATATAGTGTCCCACACATACAGTAGTATCTGATTCTGTCCACCGTATCTCTCCCTCTATTTTCAGGGTGAAGCTGTAAAGGGCGTGATTCCAAACGAATCTTCCGCCGAAATCCTCGCACGGGAACAGAAAAAGAATGGAAGTGAAAAGAAAGGGGGAACACTTTTGAGGAGAAAATTAGAAAGTCGAAGGACGAAGAGTCTTCCCAAGAACATTCTCTCCCACCCTTTCAGTGGGAGCATTCCGATTCCCGCTTATGAAAGGGTCGCCCTCAACACTCCCACATTCCCCAGGTGAGTTTTCCTGTCTTACGGTATTGGGAGAATTATCCAGTTATCAACCACTAAACTTATGAATTCCTAAAAAAAAACGTAACTATACGTTTCGTGTGTAGTTTAAATTCCTATGTTGTTCATGTTGGCTTTGATATGTGGCATCTTTTATTACAGACCTCTCGTCCTATTGGGTCCTCTCGCTGACGTGGCCCGTTCAATGTTGCTGCGTCAATTTGCACTTCGCTTCGCCGAAGCAGAAGGTGATGCGGTGATACGACTTGCTGCGGTCGATGCAGTTATTAGTGCGGGCAAACACTGTGTTATGGATATCAGTGTTGAATCGGTAGGCCACTTCAATGTTTTCGGTTCAATGATTCAATGTATTGTTATTCACGTCCGAGTGGATAAGGTAGACTTTCTCAACAGAGCGACCAAGGTTCGATCTTACGTAGGCATAACCACCGTATTGGCTACAAATCCAGTTCTAAAGACTGAAGGGAGCATCTTTATTTCCATCCATTTTAGGTCGAACGGCTGCAACTAGCTCAGTATGCACCGATTGTAGTTCTGATTGACGTCGATTCAAGGTGACCATTGTTTAATTCTGAGTTTTTTTCTCAGACTATGTGAACTGTAATTTACATTAATTACATTTGTATAAGAGACTTCGACAGCAAACTAACACTTTTGCGTACCCCTTTGCCGGTTATGAAAGGTTGTTATTATACTGCAAAGTTCTTAAATTGGCTCCGTCGTGTGATCGGCCCTCTATACCTAAATCTACCATCCGCGCGAGTAAGAAGTTAGATCAATCTAGCATCAACTATTTCAGATCTCGCATCCGTGACCTTCGCAAGAAGACCGGTGCTGCACACGAAAGCAGTAAAAAGCTGATGGAACAAGCACAGAATATTAAGAAGAATCACTCACATCTGTTATCTGGTGAGTAATATATTCATAGGGAATATACATAATTTGCGCATTTCTTGTCAGACATATCCGAACCAGGTACAATACTGATTCTAATCCGCAAGGATACTTTGGGAGGCAAAACAGGTCCTCGAGTAGTTAGTATCTTCAAAAACTAATCACTTGTTACAACAAGCATCAATATGTGACGGGAGCACTTGTTAGTAACTAGCCTACATCTATCTTTATTAGCTTGGGTTTATTCATTGTGGTTTTCATTGGATCGTTTCAATAGTTCAATAAAATTTACTTATACAATATAGCTACCGTGGATGCTAGCCAAGAGGATGGATGGTTTGACGCCCTCAAGGATTTGATAGCACATTTACAACAAAGGAGATTGTGGATGCCCGAATTCCCACCCAATTTACCATTGGAAGATGTCCTGCTGTTCCCAAATAATAAGTGAGAAGTTCATTTCTTTATTCTTTTTTCAATTCTCCATCTAGCAAGTTTAAATATTTAAATGTTTATTAGAGAGTATCAAGAAAACATACAATGTAGCCCGTTTCAGAATACAGGACTCCAAAGGTCGATTATCAGTGTTATCTAGAAGTATCACAACTTTCATGCTTATAACTAAACATCGTTTCAGAACGTCGGGAGCCGAATCGGACGTCGAATCATCGAAAGATTATGGGGATTATTCACAGAGAAGTGAGATATCGAGTCCGCTGACAAGGTAGGTAATTAATGTGTTTTGCATAAAACTTCACCCAGACACCTTCGTGATATACATAACATGGATTACTTATTTGGGGCAATTAGTCTACGTCTAACTATTAATTAATTAAACCCCGTTTCTAAGTAGTAGCAAAATTAAATACGCATATTTCAGGAGCGCTTACGAATGGGATCGGAGTATGGGTGGTCCCTCAACTATCGGTCCACCATCTGTGGGTGGCTCCTCCCTGGGTGGTCCCTCTTCTTGCATGGGTGGTCCTGCCTCCTCTCTGGGTGGTCCATCAGGTGTGGGAGCTCCTGGAGCTCTGCAACGTTCCCTTCGAGACCCTGGCCAGCCAAGTGAGAGTCCCGCCCTTAGTACTTTCCGGTCATGCACACTAACCCCCGAGTGTTCCCAATCGCCTGCACATCAATCATTTCATCCGATGACGTCATCAGCCATTCCCAGCCCCGCCCACTCGTCTTACTGTAACCACCAATCACAACCAATCAATCGATATCAGACACTTCCCCATAAAATGGAGCGTAGTTGTGTGGATATATCCCTAGAACCGCGACCCAATAGAGGGAGCACCCCAGTTCCTTGCCCAGGTCCCCCAGTGCCCATCAGAACTACTCCCAGCCCTGTATTTCCCGGCGCCCGGGTAAAGTCTCCCACTCCAACTTATCTACGAACAGCGTGCAATGGACAAAGAATTTCGCCAACAAATAATATTCGACTTTCACCGTGTGATATGGCTAACTCTTCTACAACGAGTGTAACCCATATTGTCAATCGAACTAATCAGAATCTAACAAATGGAGGATTGGAAAATCATTACACAGGTCATTAATAACTCTTTTTTTTGTTCAAAACACACTTTTTGTTTTTTTAACTTGGCACTCTTTGGTTCATATTTGAGTTGATAGTATTATATAAAACTGTACATATAAACACAGCATATGTGTGGGTGTGCGTGGGTGTGTGTCTGTTTCTCTAATATCGCACACTACATATATACATTTATACAACAGTTGTTCATTTTGGAGGGCAGATGTATCATGCCAAAACTTCCTTCCCAACCAATAAACTTTGAGTGAAACATTAGATGTATAACGCTATTTGATCGAACTTTTATATTACATACTACTTTTTTTAGACAACCGCAACCAACCGCAGCATGGATATTATCACATCAAACAGGTAAATTATTTGGTGCTTTGTCTCTTGCTAAAATATGCATCCAAATATGCGTTTGCGTATCGCAACATTTGCGTCATGTTACTTGAACGATGTCATAGTTAGTGTGTAAGTAAGCGGCGTAAACTTTTTGTTTGAACCACTTTAACTAAGGATTCATCAACTAATATGCTGGTTGAAGACTCTAAAGAGCCTAGTGCCCGACCAACCATATCTACATTTCAGCTTCTGAATGATGATTCCCTCTACTCGTCTGAGATCTCTGATCGTCTGACGTCTGACCTGCAAAAAGTCGAACTGAAGGACAATGGAAGTGTTATACTCAAAGATAAAGAAAGAGAGAAAGAGGAGGCGACTCGACGATTCAATGATGCAGCTGAAGAACTCAAACAAGCTCAGCATCGATTACAGGTAAACTATCATTCAAAATACTATTGAAACCTAGCAGTTGCGCTGCGCACATGTTTTTGGAAGTGGGTGCGCGGCGAGAATATGGCGCAACTGTGGCGCACGTTGTATGGGATGCCTGTACATCTTTCGGCACACACCAATTCATTCAAGGCACCCGGCGGCTAGTGCCCGAGTCACAGCCCTGTCACATTTTCGTGTTAAGGGGTTTGCCAATTTATTGATTTCTATTGTCATTTGTGTCATCAAGTTCCAGATCCCGTTAGAACCTCCCTCGTCTGATATGTACTGTGCCCGCGAGGAGGGATCGAGTAGCGGACTCGGCCGCGGTTCTGGCATCGGAAGTAGTGTGGGCTCACCTCGACGAAGTATTGGCGGAATGAGCAATCCAACCTCGCCCAACAATAGAATGCATCAAGAAAGCGAGGATAATCCACCTTCATTCTCATCTTTTTATAATTCGAATGGAAACCCGTCGTACAGGTAAATATAGTGGAATCTGACCTTATTTTTATCCCTTTTTCTTCCATTCATAATCCATCTATGTCTATGTTCTGTTGGCTGGTGCACTAGTGAATTGAATAGTGTCTTAAAACGTATGACTGGTTCAGCAGAGACCCTTAGCCGAGTAGACTTCGAAGTTGGCCTTTCGCCTGAAAATATACGATTGTTTCAGTAGAATGAACGGTTCTCGTCCGGCTTTGGCTCCAAAACCTCGGAATGAATTGATTCGAAGTCGGGTTACCGATCTACATTCAAGTGTGAATAAAGATCATATGAGTGTCAGGTGTGTTTGTGAGCTATAGTCTTCCGTTCGTTTACCCTTCTTCCTTAGTCTGTCAATGGCCTGGATGATGCTAGGTTGTGAGCGACTGTTTTTTTTTGCGGAATGACACGTAGTTTCAAAACATTACTTGACAACTACGTCCCTATTATGTACCAATTGTGTGCATTTGTGTGCCCGCCCATTATAGTTAGTATTTAGGCGTAGTTCGTAGTCTAAAAGATATTCTCCCTGTTACATTCCCAGTTTAGGTCAGAAGCCGTCAACGGAAATAGTTCATTAAATGAATCGAAGACAATTCTCAAAGATAATGGAAATGAGCTGACAAAAGTGGAATCGACCTTCACACAACCATTTACGGTGCGTTTCATAAATTCTCGCTTAGAACAGGTATTTTATAATGGTAGTTGATTTTTTCATTATTGCCTAATTATCTGTTCTTGTGGCGGTTGAACTCCTTGAACCTCTGCCGTTGACCTAGCCCTTCTATTTATTAATTTTCTCTTGTTAGATGATCGACGAGACATCCGCGGCAGAGAAGACGTCATCGGATGAAGAACCGACAGTCGTCGAAGAGACATCAGCCCTAGTCGGAGCTGATGGAGGGGTCCTATGTTGTCCAGCGAGCAGAGTTGAACTGAGAATACCTCCCGGCGCACTGCCTCCCGGTCCCAAGAGGGAAATTTATGTGAAGGTATTGTGTTTACTGCTCATAAAGGTATTCCGCACTTCAAATGCCTAAGACAAGAATCGAACCAGTGACTTTGCATAGGCAGCCAACCATTACTATACTGAGGTATTACCCATGGATATTATTCTATCTGATACATTCATCATCTTGTCTTCAGGTTTGCAATGAAGATTCCGGCTCTCCACCAATAGATCGTGCCGCTGGAGAGGCTCTTCTCAGTCCTTTGGTCATTTGTGGTCCAAAAGGGCTGACCTTTTTGAAACCGGCCGAATTGCGACTACCCCATAAGTGAGTTTTACTGATTTGTGGAAATAAGGACTATGAACCAGTATAAAAAGGACACGAGTTGAAACCCAAATACAAATGCATACGTATTTTCTGATTATCGTGATCATACCAACTATCTTCTAAAAATTCTCTCTCTCCCTGTCCAATTCTAAATATCTAAATACCAGACGGCTATCGCCGCTGAGGCGACGTGCAAAGTTTAAAATGCAGGAACAGTAAGCACACTTTTGTGAAACGTTTGCAACGTATCTAGAAAAATCATGAAATAAGGTTCGGATTTCGCTTGCTCAAGACTGGACTCCGGCTCTCCTTTTATAGCCTTTAGATATTCTAATTTTCGTTTTGTTCACACAAACAAAAAAGTAAACTCTTCTCCTTTATATAATAGCCCGTATTCTCGGGTCGACGGAAACGTTCCGTTTGGGAAATCCTTTGTATGCAAATTTCTCGACTATCTAGACTAGCTGGAGGAAAAATTTGCATACGAATGAGCTCCCAAACGGAACATTCCCACCGACCCGAGAATACGGGCTAATAAGATCCTTATTCAGTGGGATTTCCGGAGAATGGTCATTTTCGCTGAAGGCCGAGGACGGTGGTGAATGGAAGGAGCTGGACATTGGAAAGAATAATCAAGGAGGAGGATCCTCCTCTTCTCAGGAAGGAAAACCGGAATCATCCTTCCTATCCGTCCCCATTCATTCTTTTTAAAATATAAATTGGTTGTTGATGGCCTAGTGGCTGCGTGGGTTCGATCCCCCTTCGTGCAAAGTCTTAATTTTGCGTTCACTTAGGAACTCAATTAGAGAAATGTATGTTTCATTTCATGTGATCATATAGTGCCAAGACTACTGTAGTATCAAAAGAAATTCATTATTTTCATTTTTACCGTTTTATCCGTTTTATATCATTTACGTTAATTATTACTATTATAATTCTTATTACCTCCCATCTCCTAAATCTATTTGTACATACATTGATTGAACTATGATCCGATCCTAATTGCTATACTTTTATTTATTATTTTAATATTTTATTTTATATAGTTTTATATTTATTTAAGAGCTCAAGTATGAAACAATTTCGTAAAAAAAACATTATTTTTATTCAAAGCATTTACTCCCGGTGTTGCACTATCTTGTCCATTTTTAGTATTATTATGCCAAACTTTTAAATGCCAAATTTCTATTTTATTAATAATTATTTGAAAATCTTTATGTGTATATCTGCTCATAAATACATTGCCCATTAGTATCTACTTAACAAAGTGTTATTATTCCTTAAATTGATTGCTCCAGTTTATTATAAGTTTTTCATACGTAATTCGGCTCAAAAATGCTTTGATGTTTCACATGTCGGGTGTTAGGAAATAGGCCCAAGAGAAAGAGTTCTATTTAGTTTAATATTGTATGGTAATATTCGTTGTCATAATAGTAATTATTCCGTAAAGATAATTTTTTAAGGCATTTTAATTTATAATTTTGCTTGTCTCTGTCAAATGCTACTTTCTGTTTGTTGTTTTCGATTCTGTTGCGCAAGTGATAATGAAGTGATTGGGAATAAAATATTTTCTTAATTGGTAGTTTATATATTTTTGTTTGATTCGTCTCAAGGCACTTGTTTCGTCCGTAACTCACGAGTCAATAAGTATTAAAATGTTTTTTTTATTACGCAGATATAACTTAGTTACCTACAGTTTACAAAAAACCTCGATTCAGGATCCAACAACTTATGTCCGAATGAGAGCTAAAACTCTCACCCGGGACTCATTTGCTTAGTGCCGATCCACCAACATTTTTAGCTCTCACTCTCACCAAATTTTCCAATCCACCAACAACTCGAAAAAATTTCAACCATATCAAACAAGTTACAAGTTCATTATTGCATTGCTTTAGTCCATTTGCAACGATTTAACTAACTCACAGATCCCCTCACCCTCAGCCCCAAAATGGTCCCCAACCAAAAGAAATCTGCGGAATTGCCTAGATTTTTTATTTCATTTTATTTTGCATTACTCAACAACAATGACAATTCGTCATCACTGTTTTGATTTTTGTTAGAGATGACTAATATTTGTTCGTCTGTATTTTCGTACTAAAATCCTGAACAATGCATTGATACGTTGTATTGTCTCACGTTTGAAAATAATATGGAATCATCATTCCATCATTGGTCATTTTCAAATGGACAAGTTCATCTCATTGTCAGTCTAAAACAATATTTAATAATACACCCGATTTTATACGACACACACCAGTTTAAAAAAACGGTCACGAGTTGGGCGTGGTTCATGTAAAAATGATGTAAAACGGAAACGTTTCCACCCAAATCCCAAATGGTCATGAAGGAAGTCGAAGCTTGCTGATACATCTACTCTATTGGGTGTCAAGCTGCCAATCGACCAAATTAAGGAACCTTGGTGTCAGGCGGCCATTAACTTATATACTTATATCAAATCTGACAGTGACAATTATTATAAGAATACTATGTGCAAGACGCGAAACGGTGCGCACATGGGTAGCCGCACACCTAGTCCAGAATATGTGATATATCAGTGTGTGCCACTGTTGCGCCAGGGTCGCGCGAACATGGGTGGCACAGAAAATTTTGTTTGTGCTTCTGACGCGGCGCTCAATTTCATTCCGAAGCAGAGGCCCATCTGCGCAATTTCTTACTTATACTTTATTTTATCAGTGTGCTTGCCACAAAAAAAACAATCTTTGTGTTTCACCTCAAACTGCATTTTTATAACTCTTTATTCTCAAATCTCTTTTTCTAAAACTGAACATGAAGAAGTAAGACAGATCAATAACATTGTCTATTAATAAAAATTTTTTTTAAGTAATTTGCCTATATAATAAACTCGATTATGCAAGAACTGAAAGCAGGTAAATGAGAAAATATTTGTTAATCAACTTCGCAACTCTAAAAATTCTTTATCATTCATTACTGATGATTCGTTCAAGTAACATGGCATCAAGGACCATTTCCGGCCGTATGCGCATGTTTCAAGG
Organism: Pelodera strongyloides; assembly: GCA_036852015.1. NCBI lineage: Eukaryota > Metazoa > Nematoda > Chromadorea > Rhabditida > Rhabditidae > Pelodera > Pelodera strongyloides. Next base: position 140,731 of record JAANDG010000343.1, on the reverse strand, counting down.
TTACGGTACCCAAAATCAAACAACTACAAATATTGCAGTTTAAATCTTATTACAGAAATTTTCTAGCAAGTTTGGCAGATTTAACACTAACCGTATTCACCCCTTAAAATTCCCCCAAAAAGGAAATCGCGTGCCTTTTACGTGAGAAATCTTGGCGACCGTGAGTGGTTTTTGATTCGATTACCCCCGTGATTTAGGAGAATTCTAAACGAAGGACGAATGAATACGGTAGTCTCTGGAACTGCGCACAATGGAATTATAACTGTATCTTGGAAAGTGGAAACTCGAAATTGAACGAAATAGAATCTGAAACTTGGAAAGGCACTATTCATACAGTATGTAGAAAATAGACAAGAAACAATAATAGGGTATTTGAATTCGGCAGAATTAACGGACCTGTTAACTTAAAGGAACAACACAATATAGCTCTGAGAATCAATCGGTGAATATACGAGAAAAATCCATTGATGTCAAGTTTTTTTTGTTTTCTTTTAAACCTTACACATTCATGAATTTTCCCTACACATCAGGTTAGTATTTAAAATCGCTAGGCTATTTAAAGCGAAATACCGGCCGGTTTTTGACACACATCGAGTACACCATCATTCTTATGTAGCTTATGCAAATGAACATAAATTAGAATAAAAAATCGAGCTAACTTCGAGTAAATTAGCATAAACACGTAAAAATTCAGTTGACCACGACGCTTTTCAAAAACCGGCCGGTATTTCGCTTTAATAAAGATCTCAATTTACCTTCTATCTAATTCCTCCTCATGTTTTCTTTGCTTATAACATCACTAACAATTTCATTTCACTGAACGGTTACAATAAATCGATATTACTAACAGCTACTGTTCCTGAACTGAAAGATCAATAGAGAGTACAAAACAATCAATATCAATCGATAAACCGGAAAATCGATAATCTATTGAAGTGGGGTCTTTTCGAGGTTCTCGTGGAATCCATCAACGTCATCCAAGGGAGGAGCTCCAACTCGAGGAGGAGACGACGCGTTATTCATCTGAACGATATTCGGTTAGGAACGCAATTAGGTTTCTGACGGAACAAGAAAAGCACAAAGTTAGCACAGGTTTAATCGTCCACCCATTTAGCAACCAATTAGGGGAGTAATAATACAGCCACAACTACGAAACGATCAGTACTGGCTAGTTATGTCACAATGCACATGCTTCACTGAACCAAAAAAAAACAAAAAGAGTCTCCCTATGATTTATGCGATACTTCACAAGAAAGTTGTTTCAAGTTCTGGATCTTATCGCCGCATCAGATTTTTGTGAAAGTTTATTTATTACCAATATCGAACACATTTATGGGCACTTCACTTATGTGCTACAGAATACAGATGTGATCATATATTAGTGTTCGTCCGCTATAATGTGTACGTGTTTTTCCCACGCTCCGTGCCCCCCGCAATGCGCCTACTAGTGCCAAGGACGTACGCCAAATTTGCATGCGATATAGCTGGGAGTAACGTGCGAAGGGAGCGCGAACTGCTAGGAGCGAGGTCAAATGTTATCGTGTTTTGCCAACCGTTTGACGACCATTGAGCGACCTAGCGGTGACCGATTGTAACTTGTAGTTTGGAGTTCATGAAGACAGAAAGTTACCGTACCTCATCCTCAAGGAATCGCTTCCACAGTGCCGCTACAATATCTGTCGTGATCAGGTCCCCAGCGTTGGCGGCTATCAAACGAAGAACAAAGACTCCGTCACTCCGGAGGTTCTGGTCAACGAACTTGTCAAGGGCACGCTCGCCTGAATTGAGTTCTTTATTGATTCACATATAAGCCACTAGCGCTAACCTTCGCGCACTAAGATGCGATGGGATGCGCCAACTATGTCCAATGCAAGCTCTCGCGGCGGCGGTGCCGCTCCGGAAGCGAAATTGTGACTGGCTCTATTTTTGTGCGGCAATTGCGCGGAGTACAGAGACCACGAAATGAGAAACTCACTGCTGATGTCATCCCTGTTTACAAGTCCGAAAACGGAGAGATATTTGGATATGAAGGTATTTTGTTCTCCCTTTGAGCCCATTTGCCAGAGCCAGTAAATGAATGATCCGAGTGTGGCAACGGCGACCAACAGGAGCCACCACCACAGGAATAGATAGACCTGAAAGGGAGAACGAATAGTAAAACCAAAACAATAAAGAGAAAGGACACACTGGTACCTAAGAAGAGGATTAAGGGCTTACTTCTTACAAGTGATAACAATATGAAGACCACCACTTCATGTCATATAGGTTGCAAACTTTCAGCACTCTTTTTCCTTATCAATTGTCTGGTTGAGTATAAGAATCTCATTATATAAAGGAGAAGAGTTTACTTTTTTGTTTGAGGCCGCTTATGAATGCAACAAAAATTTTGAAGACTTTGAAAGTCGCATCAGGCGGCGATAGCCGTCTGGTATAATATATTACCTTCTCGTTGAACATGTTGATCATCAGCACGCACTGCACAGTGTGTCTGTGCTTATTTCCCAGCACACGTACCTCGAAGTCGCACATCGTAACTCTGGAATAAGATGCATAAATTAGATTCTTCACCATTTTCTGACTGATCAAACAAGGTTTTCTTCTTCTTTTTTTTCATCCATTTTATTATATTTCTGTCTCGTAAGATACTGTTTTGAGCCGGTTGTATTTACAGAATATTTGTAAAAAAAACTGCAGAAAATTTGCTTGTCCCCAACTTTCCATTCAAATTCCCCCCGATCCCCATACTTTGTATGCAAATCTCGTTCTCGAATGCGTCCTCGGTTCGTCGTATACCTTTTGAATGCGATTACCGGGGAGTCAAGGTTATAAACACAACAGAATGAACGCATAACTGGTATCGATCGAAAAGAAGTCGACTTCTGCAGTCTGTAGTATCGTATGTACTTATCATTAATCATCCGCCTCGCTATAAAAATGATAAATACAATATACTTCATTACTTCACGAGTGCGAGACCATATACTGTAGACCTATCAAAAACACAGACACAAGGCAAGTAGGCATTAGCCCGGTGTAAGTTTCACGTAAAATAATATTTCCGCTAGCCCCGCAATGCTAAAAAATATCAGCCTACGAGAAACCTTCACCCCTGTCAACTCTCTCTCTCTCTCTCTGTCTCTCTCTCTCTCTGTGTCTCTCTCTCTCTCTCTACCTCCTTTATACCCCCAACTAATCAGCAGCTAAGATCAACCTCCGATGACCCCCAATCTCGTAGGAGAAAGAAGATACTAACGCCTTGGCGATTGGTATAAAATATTTGAATTAAATGAGCAAATCAATACAGAAGAAGAACAAAAGGCATTGTTTTGAATTTTTGAGTATTTATTGCCCCCCCCCCCCTATTCTCTTATATAAACATAAACTACTCAAAGATAGTCGAATCGAAACACACTATATTAGTTATTCGCCGTATTTCCAGTTATTGCCGAGTTCCAAAATCAACCCGCATTTCCATGTCTATTTACCATGTAAATAACACTTTGTATGGTATTCATATTTGGCAATTCTCCAAAGAATTTTCGGCCGGTCCCCAAACTTTCTCCCCGACTCAAATTTGCATGCGATTACATGTGGTGAATGCCTTTTGTGAGGAGGATACAAATGGTTGTTTGTATGCGTCTCTTGTATGCTAGTGATCTCTCGTAGCAGTCTCTCCTTGGTTCAGACATGAATGGTACCCCATTTTTGTTCTTCGAAATACTAAAGAGAGAGAGGGAGAGAGAGAGAAGAGAGAGAGAGAGGAATAGATAGAGAGAGACAGAGAGAGAGAGAGAAAATGGTATTCATCCAGACGGTTTACACATTTTTGAAAGGATTTGATTAGTCGACATTGAAGAAGAAAAGTTGGACGTCGACTCTAGACTTCAGACTTTAGACTCATGAAGGGGGACCGAAGGAAATAGGCATTCAGATAGACTTAGAGAGGAAAGGAAAGAGAGAGAGACAGAGAGAGAGGAGAGACAGAGAGAGAGCGAGAGACAGAGAGAGAGAGTGAGAGACAGAGAGAGAGAGACGTGAACTGGTAACGCAATTGCAGACATACGCCGAACATAAGCGTCTCATTATACCTTTCCAAAGAATTTAGACGTTTGAATATTTAACGACGGAGCATAATAGAATGTCTGGGACACCGAGACTTTATCCAGACAGGCTTTTGTGTTCGAATACCTAATACCTATCCCTGTCTAGGCATGAATTCAAACATCTCGGGAGAGAGTAGGAGAGCCCACGATTGAATGAAGACGAGAGAAAGAGAGAGAGAGAGAGAGAGAAAGTTGGAGAGGCATGAGACAGAGACAGAGATTGGAAGAAGTTTCTGGATATGAATCTTAGAGACCATATAAATCTAAATGTAAAGAAAACGGTGGGTATTATATTGCAAATCCCCCAACGTGGAACATACAGGTTCCCCTATTTAACCCAATGCGCGGAGAGCAGTGATGCGTGTGCTAATGCGTTGCAAGGAAGACATAAATCACATCAATTGATTGTGACATAACACAAGTGACAGGAAATTTGTACCGCAAAACCAAATATGTAGGAAGTAAGCTAATAGGTATTACTATATTATGAATTGTCTTTGACCCCACAAAAAGAGCGTCTTCGTACGGTAGCAATATGAAGCGCTTATTAATAAACAAATAAATTTTTTAACATTGTGAAGAAACTACCAAGACACTGAATCCAGCCATAAACACATAAACATCTACTAGTTTGACATTGTTCCCTTTTATTTTTGTTGTCCAAATGGGTTTCGCGCCTCGCGCACTCGTAAACCTAGTTGTGGAAAGAGATATAAATTGATTGGTGCAGAGAGAGAAAGAGAGAGAGAGAGAGAGAGCTAGAGAGATACAGAGAGATACGTAGAGAGGTAGAGATACAGAAAAAGGCCTAATTTGCATACTGTTCACTGTTTTATGGAGCCCATCTTGTTTTGACTTATGGGGTGCAGGTTTCAGTACTGCTGTAGTCTCCATAGAATAATGGAAATGTTATTGTGGTAGTTGGTGTCGGTTCACTGGTTTTTTCTTGGGCCAGCCCATTTTGTGACCATTTCGTGACGACCTCGTGACCAAGTTTCATCGAAAAATTAAGTCGTTTTCTTGTACATTCTGTATATTATTGAAATTTCTTACCTGGGGAAATGTCCGCTCTCCTCCCATTCTCTTCCCGCAGCCAAATCAGCTAGAATGCCCAATCCCCAGAAGAGATATTCGGTAGAGAGGAAGCTGAAATATAGTAATGTTAGAAAGTGAACTAGCAAATAATGGGACCGATATACAGATATACTGTAACTGCTGAGACCAGTATACTGTAACTGCTGGGACCAGTGTACTGTAGCTCAAGCTATTCAATATCGCAAAACGACCCAGTATACAGTATATACTATACATTACGGTATTTCATCACTGTATTCACAGGCTAGCAAGCCTTGTATTAATTCACAGACGTCTAGCGTCTACATTATTAATGTGGTGTTGCAAGATTGGCTATTATTATGTAATGCAATGCATGTAAAACTTAGCCGTGCTGGCTTCAACTACACATAAATCCCTTTTATTAATAAAAAATAACCAACTTGTTGAGAATGACAAACTGAAGGCAGACTTGCGTGAGATAAATGAGCTTCATTCCCAAATAAAGCGAGGTGAGGTACTTTCCCTGGTGAATAAATGAGGAGAAGCGAGCTGAAAATAATAGAAAATACCTACAATTTAATAAAATATTTTGTGAGCTACAATAATTTCTTACATTGCAATTCTCGTACGTTTTATATCATATGTACTAAATTTTCAAAATTTCAGAAATGACATCTTCTTTGAAATGTTTCACAAAAATAAATATTGCTCACAGAAATAGGCCAATTTGTGTTGGGCCTGAAGAGAATCGTGAATATGGGCGGCCACCACTTTAACACTGTCCGTCCGCCTGTCTTTGCCTACATTCCCACTATCGAGTGACATTTGAATCAGGCCCTTCACCGAGATTCCTGAAACGAAAAGAGAAGAGTTAAAGCGAAATACCAGCCGTTTTTTGAAACGCATCTCAAATATCAGCGTTCCTATGCAGTTATGATAAGTGGGATTTAATTGGGGTCTATTTTTTGTTCAAATTTATGCTCATTTGCATATGAAGCATAAGAAAGGCGGGGTACTCGATGCGTTTCAAAAGCCGGGCGGTATTTCGCTTTAAAGATGTATTCTCAATGGTGTATGGCCTAAATACGATAGCTTCGGGGGTGCCACCGAGCCTTAGACGTTAAAGCGAAATGCTGGCCTCTTTGGAAAATTTGCATATGATAAGCAAATCCTATGTATCCTATGCTAATTTTGTAGGATCGTCCACGGCAATCGTACAAAATTAGCATAGGATACATAGGATACATAGGATACATAGGATACATAGGATACATAGGATACATAGGATGCTTATCATATGCAAATTTTCCAAAGAGGCTAGCATTTCGCTTTAAAGCGAAATACCAGCCGGTTTTTGAAACGCATCTCAAATATCAGCATTCTTATGCAGTTATGCTAAAAGGGGTCTATTGGGGTCTATTTTTTATTCAAATTTACGCTCATTTGCATATGAAGCATAGGAAAGCAGGGAGCACTCGATGCGTTTCAAAAACCGGCCGGTATTTCGCTTTAACCTCTGAATAACATATTCACTGCCAGGCCACATAATGAACATTAGTTGCCTCTACAGATAGCGGATTGGAACTACCGTTCTCTTTCTGTGCCTGAATACTGAATACTGCGGAGAACGGGATCCACACATAATTTCTAAAATGAACAACTCTCACCCGATTGCCAGTTCAGCATTCTCCAGAAGACTGCAGGAAGATAGAAGAGAATTGCCTGGATTCCGAGGATGAAAGGAACCCACTGGTAGTAACCTGAACAAAGGCAATTACGGAATAATTAGGCAATTAAAGGGTCAGGCCCATTTCAAATGACCCCTATTTTAGATGACTCCATCGGATTCTCCGTTTCAAATATAGTAGGCTGAATTTTTTTTCCAATTTTCTGTCGCAATATTCACGCAGTTTTCAGCAATTTACCGTGGCCAGTCGTACACAACAATCAATCGCAGTTGTCACGCCCATTCGCGTTGATTGGCCAATATCGTAATTGCCACGCCCAATAGAGCATATTGCCCAATTAGCGCGAAGGGGCGTGACAACTGCGATAGCCAGTTGGGTATGACTGGCCATAGTAAATTGCTGAATACAGCGTGAATTTTGCGCTTGAAAATTAGAAAAATATCGTATCCTACTGTATTTGACATGGAGAATCAGATGGAATCATCAAAAATAGGGGTCACTTGAAATGGGCCTGACCCTTTAAGAGAAGGGACTTTCATTTCAAATAAAAAAACTTCTACATCCCCTATTGCACGAAGTGCTAGAATTTGATGTGTTTTTCCAAATGTAGTTTCGCAAATATTCAGTCAAGTAAAACAAATAAAATATAACTATGAACGCCTACCAATTTCTCTGTCTTCTCTCTCTCCAACATCTTTTGGAATGTAATGGTTCAATGGAAGGAAATAAGTGTTCTGAACGAAGCAGTAATTCTCAGAATATTGCTCCCAGGCGCCTAAAATAGTGGGGTCAAAGCGAAATACTGGCCGGTTTTTGAAACGCATCTCAAATATCTGCATTATTATGCAGTTATGCAAGGAGGGGTCTAATTGGGGTCTAGTTTTTATTCTAATTTATACTCATTTGCATATGATGCATAAGAATGCAGTTGTTCACGATGCGATTCAAAAACCGGCCGGTATTTCGCTTTAAAGTTAAAGAGTAAAGAGTACCGGGTTATATCAACCGAATCCGCAGAAATGGTGCACCGGGGTGCACAAGATCGGGGTTATATAAATACAATAAAGACATTCGTTTGTATCATTTCTACGACATAGTGATGATTGGGATTTGTAGTGCTGGGTTACCAAATTTTGACGATTCAAGAGATTAATCGATAGTCATATTTGAAGTCTTTTGCCAAAAAAAAAGTCCACCGAAAATCAGGAGAGTCAGCCAGCCAGGAGTAAAAAATTAAATTATTCAGAGGCCATATTCACCACTAAATTCCCCATGGGGAATTCCCCGGCTTTTTCTCTGCGTCTCTCCCATTAGAATGCTATTTCTGTCCCCAGGGACTAGTTCCCAAGAGGGAATCGAGTGGTGAATATGGCCTCAGCTGTAATCTTTTTTTTCCTCACTCACCAGTAAATTGAGCCGGTATCCAACATTGAATAGGTTGTCCGACATATCTGAATAATAAATTAACTTTATTTATTTAAAAAAATGTTTTGTTCCTGTTTTTTTTTGTTGTCAATGTACCTTTCCTACCCTCACGACGCTTACATACCAATGTTCATTAGGTTGTGACAATAGTTTACTATCGAAAGTTATCTTACAATTAGAAAAATTGGAAAATACTCACTGTTTCGCAGATAATGTCAATGCAAAAATGACAATTAGCATGGGAGTGTAGTAGTAGTTGAGTCTGTCGACGGCATCGTCATCGTTGTTGGGCTTGAGCCCCTTGAGGAACACATCAATGAAGAACATCAGAGAGGGGGAGCACAGACACCTACAATCGTTAGATTACATTTAAAGTCTATCCGTAACCAATCACTCACTCAACTCTATCTTAATTACTATGAAACTGCGAATCATATTTCCTTGGACACATCTAACGGTTTTAACGCTATGTTTAGATTGTGAACTATTTTTTGTTGTTAGAAATTAAAAGTCCCTCTTAGTATTTCCCGCTGCATTATGTATGTCTCCACAAGATGAAATCTTTTTAATACTAAAACTCAAAGTTCAACAATTCAAACACAGAGAAATGCATCATTCTGGTTGGAGAGATACTAATGTGCGAACGCAAAAAAATTATGCCAAAATCAGGTTTCGGATAGTGTTTTTGCAATTTCAGATTTTTAACTAATTGTAAGTTTAAACTAAGGCTGACTATTGATTTTGACTTCTGCGGAAACAGTATTGAGTGTATATACATATTTTCAGAGTTTATATCAACGGTAAAATCTGGCTGTAATATGAATGGAACATGCATCGGAGTGATTGTTAGCTGATTACTACAAATGCGCTCAATTGATAAAAATTATTTCCATAAATAAATATCAATTCAATACTGAAATTCAGCGATTCGAATAACACTAGAAAAAACGAAAGAGTAAGAAAAGCGAAGAACACCCTTTATTTGGATTACAGTGCCCAAACTGAATCTGACAATTATTGATTAATTGATTAAGTAACGTAAACCGAGCAAACAATATTTCAAGTGCCTTAGCGCTACAAAACACAAGTTCAACAAAAGGTTCTAAGCTAACTTATAGCAAAAGACTGGTAAGACTATTGATTGATTGATTTATCGATCGACTGAACTGACCTCTTCGGTGTCTAGATGGGACTCGTCGGAGACTACAGCTACTGCGAGCACGTCGACGACTCGGAATCGGTGGAGGACGAGTAGTTTCCTATCAAAGAGAGGAGAGCAACCAGGATCGATGAGTACTGTCCTTCTCTCTGACCGTCTCTCCGTCTCTGCTCTCTCCTCTCCAACCCTGCATCTGATCTGCGAAAACCCGCCCCCTTCTCTGCGTCTCATCTGCGATACTGTAGATCATTTCTTCCACTGTCGGCTGTCAACACTGCCTTCTTTCTTTTCCGTCGCCGTCTCTTCACGATGATCGTTTCTCGCTGTCTTTATCGTCAATGACTCTCCACCCCCAACAACTCTCTCACTAATCGTCTGTCTACAACTTTTCCCCGAATTTGCATATATCGATGGGTGATTTGCACAAATTATACGAAAATGGAGTTCGAAACCAGAAAACGGTTGTTGACAATTGGAGTTTGGTGTTTGCGTGTGAAAACATAAAAAGTCATAATCGGTTTTATGGATAACATAAATTCAGTATACAGATATGGAGGTAGACGACAGTGTCGGTAACAAAACAGTGCTTGATGACAGTGTTTGTGGTTTAAAAACCCAAACCTAGAACCCTATTACGGTAACCCTACAGTACTCGATACCGTTTAGCAGATTTGAAAACGCCCTCCATTAGACTAATGTGGATGATATCGATTTATTTTGCAAGTCTCCATCAATCAGTCACTGTGCGTAGTGATATGATGATGAATGACTACATCTCATATCATATCAACATATCAATGCTCGGCGATTGTAAAATGATTAATATCTGATAGAGAGGACACAGAGTATTTCGAAATATCTACGAGTTTGGAACACAAACCACCAAACTACGGTAATGACTTCAACTAAAAGCAGTCCTACTCATACATAGTGAGTCATTTTGCTACTATATTAGTCATATTTCCTTTTTAATTACTTGATTATTGTACATGTATTTCTCTGACTTCTCATGAAAAAAATCCGAACTCAATCAATATAGCAAAGGCCTAACATATTTCTCTCTGCCAATAAGTATGCGACCTTCAAAAAAATTATTTCACGTCTTTTTCTGACTTTGATTCGTAACTTTAAGCTCATTAGCGGTATGCTTTTTATGGAAGGAGAGAGAGAGAGAGAGAGAGAGAGAGAGAGAGAGAGAGAATTGGGGAATTCCAAGAGTCCACAAGGTCAAGGACGACCCTAAAAAGCAACACTTTCGCCAACTGACAAATAGAATAGACCGCGAAGACATAAAGACTTTATTTAGTAGAAATATGTGAAAATTGGGTAAACTAAAAAATATACATCCTATTCATTCGCAAATTATGGTTGAAAGTCGAAATATTGGTTTACTGTTGATATTTGAATGTTAGTGGTTGTGTATCAATTGGTTGTAACCTAAGTAAGAGCTATAAGGGCTACAACAAGGGTACAGATTCAAATACCGCATTTTGGGACTAACTACAGTATATGTACGATAATCAGTATCAATCAATAATAATCATTCCAAGGGGAATCGTTAGTTAAATTCTAGATTAAAGATCCATAAACTAATCTAATATTCAAATTGTAAAATCACGTAAGTACCACTTTAATACTGTAATTTGCACATAATCTCACAGAACAAAAACGGCAGTCGACGTACTAGAAAAGGGTAGGAATGTCTGCAAAAGGTCTTAAAAAATCTTTATAGAATTATAGAATTTCCAAATTTCGACCAAAATCACTTATGAGCCCGTATTCTCGGGTCGACGGAAACGTTCCGTTTGGGAAATCCTTTGTATGCAAATTTCTCGACTACCTAGATTAGCTGGAGGAAAAATTTGCATACGAATGAGCTCCCAAACGGAACATTCCCGTCGACCCGAGAATATGGGCTATTAGGTCTGAAATTTTCGGTAAAAAAATTACAAGCAAAAAGCAATAAAGCAAAATGAGAGTTGCCAAAAGATACAGTATTCGTTTGCTCTTTCTACGATTGGTCGGGATACACCTTTAAAATCTTTATAAATCACTCTCGGCGATGTCCTTCTTTCCCAGAAGAAGTGGCTCAGTGTACGGGGGAGGATGGCTGCCACGCTCCTGAAAATCGAGTATAAAGTAAAGGTGTTTTCAATACAGTATTGTAAATTTGCACAGTACATGGAGTTTAATACATGTTTAATTTGACAAAATTCGGAAAAATAGAAACGATACATAAATGACCAAGCAAAAAATTCAAATTCAAATATACAAAGTGATCTGCTTACCTGAACAAAGTCTTTCCACATTGTGTCCAAAAGAGCACACGTTACCATGTCACCAGAATTCTTTGAGATCAATCTGGAAAGAGAAGAATATTCAAACGATACGGTGCTACAACTGTGCTGTGCTACAACTGTGCTGTGCTACAACTGTGCTTTTATGCGACTTCGACAAAGGCTTGGGATTTGCCGAAAAAACACCTAGGAAAGCAACTAGCCTACAAATTGCTAACAGAGGTGGACAAGAGTCAAACTCGCGTACTTGGGTTAGCGGTCCACCGCATTAACCACTACACTACCGCCGTACTCTGTGATTTTTGTTTCTGACACAAATTTGATATAAATTTGAACATCCCTACCTAACAAGGAAGACTCCATCCGGTCGGAGTTTCTCAGTGACAAATTCATTCAGAAGTGACTTTCTATGGGCACTGCGGTAGACAGACGAATCAATCTGAAAGAAGGCCTTCTTACAGTAAGTAGGCCTGAGTCCCAGTCCAAACTACAGTATGGATTAACAGTCCAAACGACAAACTACAGTATGCATGCTATACATACAACATACACTGTCCAAATTTCAATCGAAGCGTTTAATATTTCGCACGATAATGAACAGAATTCTAAAAGTTACCTTTTCGATATAATTGTTCACAATTTTTCTTCCCGTTGCAATTGTGACAGAGGTGACGAGCCAGTAGATCAGGGAGTACAGACTACAAGTTAAATATAAAGATCAAATGTTGCGCGGCTGTATATAACAAAAGTTGAAAAGGGGCTTACAGACCTCAAGCTAATGTTTAGTTTAATAACTAGGCCATGAAGGCGTAGAGTTCTCAACTATTACCTGTACACAGCCAAAAAGGCCAGCCAGAACCAAAGTGCAACGAAAATCTTTTCATTGAACATGTTGATCATTAGTACGCATTGCACCGAATGACGATGCAGATTACCCAGTTCACGCACGGAGAAATCGCACATTGTAACCCTGGAATGGAGATGGATTTATAATTTTCTTGATGTATTTTTGATAGGAACCTATCACTCTTTCAGACTAGTGCCAAAGAAAATTTACTGCGTCGTTGTCATAATCGTAGAACAGCATTAGGAGTTCATTTATCGATTTATCATTAACCACTGGAGATGAGCAAACCTTGTACTCCCTTGAATACAGGTGCACGCTCTTGAAGCGTAACAGAATTTTTTTGAATTTTAAGACATTCTATGTTAACATAAAACAATCGCTACGGGACCTTCCCCCAACTTTCTATAAATTTTACCCCATGCATGCAAAAACGCTACCTAGGGAACTTTCCAGTCTCAGGCCATTCAATACCCGCGCAGAGGTCTTGGAACACCTCCCATCCCCAGAAGTAGGAATCGACGCCCAGAGCAAATTTCAGAAAGACGAACTGTGCGACCGCATTCAAAGCGAACAACACCTTGGTCAGCTGAAAATGGGATTAGCATATTATGGACTGTTCAACACTCACCTATTAGTTTGTTTATAGAATTTTAGGTGTATTCCATCTACACAACATCGATTTTGGATGGCCTGACAACTGCTCCCATGGCCATTGTCATGCAGCACGTTCTTACTAACTTATATTCAAATCTGGGATTCAGAATTAAAAATCAGTCGATATTCACCTGGGGTCGGATTACCCTGGTGAATGTTTTCCCTAGTGAAAGGGACAAAAAAGAAATTTACTCCAACTAGAACTCACCAAATAAGAGCTGATGAGATAACTTCCACCGGTCAATTTCTTCACTCGTCCACCAATTGTGGAAGAAATAGTGTGCTCGTAAACCAGAAATCCAGATACTATTTTGATATTCTTCTTCCTTTCATCTTCATCCATATTGGAGGAAATGGCACAGGTTTGACAGATTGTCGCCACTTTATGGCCTGAAGAATTCAACACTTGATCGAATTATTCAAATTCCCATTTTTCATTTCAATCTTAATTTTCGTTGCCCATTTCAGGTAACTCCTATTTTTAATGCCTCCATCTGATTCTCCGTCTCAAATATGGTAGGATGCAATTTTTTTCCAATTTTCAGGCGCAACATCCACGCAGTTATCTGTAATATCTGGTCCACCAGATTTGAGATTTGATCAGTATACACAGTACCTCAAAATCTAAGAAACTTTCCATATAACTCACCAGCGGTTTCATAAATTGTTCTCCAGATGACTACAGGAAGATAGAAGAAGAATGCTTGTGCAGCAAAAATAAAGGGAACCCACTGGTAGTAACCTGAAATAAGTCATTACATTACTAAAAATGTTATGCAAAGTTTGGCAGAGATACCTTCTCGTATAGCTATAGCTTTTCCACTGAAATTTCAACTTCTCAATTTGACGAATCAGCAAAAATCAATAAAGCACAAAAAATCAATAAATCTTCTACCGTACCCAGTTGACTCTGCTCCCTTTCAGTGATATTCTTTGGAATCGGAACAATATGGTTAGCAATGTCGAAATGATTATGAGGCTGAAATAATTAAAGCGGCATGACACGTGGTTTTCAAACGTATTCATATATTATATGCAAATTGAGCTACAAACATTGTTATTGCAAGAACATAAGTAAACATAAATAATTATTTGGAAACTTGCTAAGATATTACCTTTACATCAGTAAATGGCGCAAAATAGGTATTTTGCACATAACAATAATCTAATGCATACTCCATCCACCAGCCTGAAAATATAAGAATTTCATTTAATTTTTGGAATTTATTTAATTACCATTACATGCATTGAATTCTTTACTCATGATTTGAAGCAAGTAGACAAAATACAGTGCAGCGCATATGTATACGGGCACCCAAAAAATCGTGTTTCTACTAGGTTTGGAGGAAATCTAATGCAACCACTAAATCAAGCATCGCCAAAAACCCAAACAAAATGATTTTCAGCAAAAAGAATAAAAAAATTATTTAATTATATTAATTTTAATGACGCCAAATTGTAAGTCAAAAAATGAAATCCAGAGCTCGCACAAACCATTTATATGGGCTTGTAGATCTTTTCATGGCGAGAATTTCTGTAAAAAAATTATAATTTTAGGCGTACTCCGAAGGAAGTTACGGCGTCTTGAAGTGCGCTCGAATGAGCTGTTTTGATCCCTAGCGTACCCCTTAAACTAAGCTTCGCAATTGCCTAACTTCAAGACGCCGTACCGTCCTTCGGAGTACGCCTAAAATTATAATTTTTTTACAGAAATTCTCGCCATGAAAAGATCTACAAGATGATGTGGGTGGTTTTTGCGGAATCTGGATTTCAGTTTTTTTACTTACAGTGTGTGGGACAATTAAAATTAATATATTTAAAGAAAAATTACTATTTATGTTGAAAATCATCCTGTTTTGGTTTGAGGGCATTCTTGATTTTAGTGGTTGCGTTAGACCTTGTAGAAACACATTTTTTCGCCCCTGCCTCAATACTTATGACGCGCGTTTTTTGGGGTTTCGTACCCTAATTGTCCCTAATTTGCCTGAAACTTCTGATTTTTTGCTGAATTTTTTTGTCACTAGGTTTTTGGCCATCCCCGATTTGGTAGGATGGTTGATTTTCCCAAAAAGTGCTTTTTAGTACTAGATTTGGGGGTGCCCGGATACTTATGACGCGCACTGTATACTATATACAAATGAATACAAATTCAACGAACCTTTGTAATAGGCAGGAAACCAGCATTGAATCGGGTTGCCCACAAAGCTGAATGTATGAATTTTAAGGGGTTCACCTTAAATTGTGTCTGTTTTTTTTGTTTCTTTATTTTCTATAAGGGATAATAAAAATTTGGAATACAAAAAGTAGTGTTCACTTTCAATACTCACGAAGATATTGGGTGATAAAGTGGTGGATTGATCGGTCCGAAATGCATACAAACAAGGCAGGACAATTACCCTTTTTGCATTCCGGACCGATCAATCCACCACTATATCACCCAATATCTTCGTGAGTATTGAAATTAAACACTACTTTTTGTATTCCAAATTTTTATTATCCCTTATAGAAAATAAAGAAGCAAAAAACAGACACAATTTAGGTGAACCGATCCCTTTAAGACAACGCCAAATTCTTGAATTAAGTTTCCAAAATACTCGTATTGATGGAAAACAAAATTCAGAAAAAAATCCTTTGTCAGGAACAAGAACTGGACATGATTATAGCTAATCTTTCTGTATGACACTATTTCTAGCTTGGGGAGGCTGCTCCCTATAAATTTTTTGAATATACCTCCACCCGGAGACGAATGCAGATGCAACAATCAGTCCAACTGTCGATATACAGTAGGAGAGTTTGTCACTAAAATCTCCATCGGGGAGAGGACGGACAGAGGAGAGAATTCCCTGGATTATATTCATCTCGGGGAAGAAACGACACCTCCCGGAAAGACTTCACCACTCCCTGGGTAGGAGACTGACCCTGAAAGGACAATCGATAAATCAGAAAATCAATTATTGTAATTTGGTTTGATACAGAACTAAAAATTTACATAGTTTTCAACTATAACCAAGTTCATCCTACGGTATCATTACATCGATTAACTATTTATTAGTTAGCGGCGTTGCTACCGAGCAAGAAATTTTCAGGGACAATTATGGGTAAAATCAAAAAGCCAGTTTTCCGTCCAAAGTAATCGTGAATGCCTAAGCAATAACAGGCAATCGATATTCTACAAATGGATATGTAACGATATTTAAAAAAATTCTCTCGCTCGTCCTAGGCAACTTGTTTTTAGAGACATGACTATAATCTATAATTTGGCAAAAGTTCCGCAATACATATCATGTTTCTAATAAATGCAATGTGATATACTATAAGTTTGAGATAGATTAAGGATGATAGATCAATAGCTAATATATGTGTCTGAATGATATTACCTCAAAGTGTTACGGAGAGGGAGAGAGAGACTAGAAGGGTAGAGAGAGACAGAATCCAGGGTTCTCCTCCCCTGAACAGAACAGAAAACTACCGTACGGGCAGAGTGGCAGTCGACAAAGGATACAGACATGCAGGGTTTCCATCTCTCCCTCCGTCTCTTCTACACTCGTTCCCTCTTTTTCTCATCGTCTCTCCGTCCCTCACCAATTCCGGACAAGGACATCGCAATACAATTTTTCTGCATGCGCATGCATGCAAAGGAACTTTTAGGGAAACTACGGGGGAGGGGGGGGGAGATGGCACTGGCAGGAACTGAACCCGCGACGGGTGGGTGGGAGTCTTACATTTAGCAACCATGAAATCTAAATTCTAGGTTTTGGAAGTATATCAACATCAGAGTGTAATGTAATTGTAATGGGACCGTGTAGTGTAGATCGTAGATGGTTGCGATAATGAAATGTGTAACACAAAATTCCGACGCTTTGAGGCAATCGTTGAAAATTTAATGTTTAAGCATAACCTTGTGCCTCACAATCGTAGAATCATACTCGAGGTCCAACTTATACACAAGTAAGCATCAAAGCGAAATACGGGCAAGTTTTTGAAACGCATCGTGGACAACCGTATTCTTAAGTATTTCTGCTAATTTGCTCGAATTTAGCCCGATTTTTTATTCTAATTTGTGTTCATTTGCATTAGCTGCATAAGAATGCTGGTGTACTCGATGTGTTTCAAAAACCGGCCGGTATTTCGATTTAATTTTTTAACCGTTTAGGATGTCGACTGCAATATTCCAAATTAAAAGAAACTAACGTTCTAATCACGAGTCACAGTCATTCTTTGAAGCTTTGTCACTTTGTTGCTTGTTTGTCACTAGATTGGGCCCTTCCCATTATTGAAGATCGAAATCAATTTTGCTTAAATTAAACCTTGAACTTTACATCGTATGACCTAGTGTGCATTTCAGAGTTCAGTCTCACTCTCCCTCTCTTCTCTCTCTCCCCCCCCCCCCCCTCTCTCTCTCTGTCTCTCTCTCTCTCTGTCTCTCTCTCCATCTCTTCTTGTCAAGTTTAGAAGTTGTTTCGATGTATTTCAATCGGTTGTCCACACTGTCCACATGCATGTCTCCCCTTATTTCATTACGAATATCAAAAAAGTGTTCCTGTCATTACGGAGTTCCAGAGGAAATTCTTATGCACTTTACACAAGATAATCTTGCGGAAAGAGGCATCGTTTACAAATATCACATAGTATTTACGCACACTGCACAACAAGTTACCCCATTGCCAGTCTAATTCTTTCTAGAACTCAAGTTTACTGCACCTCCACGGATATGGGATATTCATTGTTTTTGTGCACGCCTACGGACCCATATGCTTGCCACAGAGAGCATTTGTGTAGAACAACAAAAATCTTTTGAAATTTTCCTGACAACAGATTCTATGTAGGAAAGAAAATATATTATTAGCATTCGGTACCATTAATGATCGTTGCCATCGATTATACAGTATGATTCTACATAGTATTTCAAACAACGGGCGACAATTAACATGTGGTTACGGTATAGACTACAGATGTTAGCCAAAAGGGTCATATCAGATGTTGTGTTTCCTTGTTATTTGATATCCACGATTTGTGGTGAGATTCACACATAACAAGCCACCATATCCAACCGAACAGATCAACAAAACAAGGGTCAAGCTGGAAATGGTAGACATTAGTGCTAAGTGTATATTACGTACCTTTACACTTACACTTACGGGGCCCTAGATTGGAGACTCGTAACGATAACAGTACAGTCCTCGCATGTGAAAGGTGCAGCAGTCTAATTTTGTACCAGGATCAGTATGGGACCACAGTAGATCATCAGTGAATACCAACAGAGGAATGATTGTGTTTCCTAAATTTCAACTTCAAAACACAGCCTCTCCTCACGATTACTCTCTGTATAGAGCTCAACTCAATCTCACATATGAAAGTGATGAATTGCCAGTATGGAAACCAATTCAAAGACAAAGTCAAGTATATCGCTGAGTTCCTTTCTTTACATAGAGACGAAACACATATGTTAGCAAGTCATAACGATCATTTGTTAAGATTTTTTTGGTATTAACCATGAATCCTTGCTGTGCCATAGATTATGCGGGATGAATCCAATATTTCAAACAACACACGGCAATTAACATTTGACATGGGTCGGTACAACATTGTGTACTGTAAGCTACAGACACATTGCTATTCCGACGTATGTCAAATGCCTACATCAGATGTATTGTTTCTTTGCCATTTCATGTCCGAGATTGAGGGTTTGATATGGCAAAAGTCACGGCCAGCCACAAAGAGCATTGAAAAAAAAATAAACAATGTTTTTTTTATGTTTTGCCGACAAATGACAAACAGTACGGTGCTATTCTTCTCCTGAATTGTATGTGTGCGTAATAAATTATTACTTTTATTATTATAGAAAATATTCAAAAAGGTGCAATTCCTAGTGAACCGATCCCTTTAAGATAGTATGTAACATGCTTTGCGACTTGGCGACTTCAAAAAGGCAATTTTGGATAAACGATAATATTACGAAACTGCATACCTCCTTCCAGAAATTGAAATGAGTTGTTTCCCTGGAATCGATGACTAGAGCTTGCAATGCATTGGCATTTTGGTTGTCATTTTCCACAGCATTACCGATCATCCTTTGCTCTCTAGAATAACTAGCAAGTCAAAGGCGTCATTCTAATCTCACCTTCTTAAATTGCCGCAAGCAGTGTTATGCCATAAGCAATCATTCCTGCAAAGTCCTGCGGTAATTAGTGCATCACTACCAAGTGACTTGTTACATAAATCCCTTTTCTTTATCTAGATGATCGCCTACGGCACGTATGGGTATGGGCGTATCTCTGAGTATACAAGATGTGCGATAGATGTTGCTCCGGAATATTGAGAACAGAGCAGTTTTCATTAGGAAAGGCTTACTTTACTCTGCGATTAACCCAGTCCTTCATTCGAATTAATTTTAACGAATAAGATTTTTTTCTTGTACATTTTTGTGAACGCTTCTAAATATAGTTCGTTCATTCAACTTCCCTTTTTATGTATCTGCATTTTATTTTCTTACATATTTACAAATAAAACTTGATCATAATCATGGTCCCCTCTTGCGAATCGCTCAGCAAAGTCCGCCTAGCGAAAGGAAGTCAGCTGCAATGCACGAAGAGAATGGGAGCAAAGACGCAGGAAAACTAGCGAAAACGTCCAGCGAACATTTTGGCGCTCTGCTATGCAGGCGGATGAGCGCGTTGCGCCACAAGGAACATTGTACTTTTTCTGAACTATTAGGTCTAGAGTTATGAACATTTTCTTGGATAACCTTGTACTTTTTCTCAACTATTAGGTCTCCGAGTTATGAACATTTTCTTGGATCTTTCCTTTTTTGACGCTCTCATTTTCGCATTGAATACTCAAAAGGATATGATAGACATATCGGGTAGATTTTCATTAACTAACCGCAAGCTCTCTTTAGGATGGCGACCAACGAGATGAATCAGATGCTTTTATTGACACCCGAGTGAGTTATTGCCGAGAAAAAATAAAAATGTTACTGCGTTTTAAATGGGCGTCCCATATTCATCTATAGAGGCGGTTGGCCATCCATGGGGCGGTTTCACGTAGAACTCCGTAGGCAAACACGAACGAATTTTTATGAAGGGTGAAGGAATTTTGATTATGTGGGACTAATTGTAAGCCTTTGACTTGCTAGTTATTCTAGAGAGCAAAGGATGATCGGTAATGCTGTGGAAAATGACAACCAAAATGCCAATGCATTGCAAGCTCTAGTCGTCGATTCCAGGGAAACAACTCATTTCAATTTCTGGAAGGAGGTATGCAGTTTCGTAATATTATCGTTTATCCAAAATTGCCTTTTTGAAGTCGCCAAGTCGCAAAGCATGTTACACACTATCTTAAAGGGATCGGTTCACTAAGAATTGCACCTTTTTGAATATTTTCTATAATAATAAAAGTAATAATTTATTACGCACACATACAATTCAGGAGAAGAATAGCACCGTACAGTTTGTCGAGTAAAAAGCAACAGTAAGGCCGTATTCACCACTCAATTCCCCATGGGGAATTCCCCGTCTTTTTCTCTGCGTGGCTCGCATTAGAATGCTATTTTCTGTTCCCAGGGAATATTTCCCCGAGGGAATCGGAGTGGTGAATACGGCCTATGGATAAAGCGAAATGTGAAGAAAGTGTAGCGTCGCTGGCCTCGTTATACTATTTTCCACTAGCTACGGCTGCGGTACTAAAGTTGTTTCATAAATCTGAGGTAGCTTAGCTTTCTGAACATGCCCTCCTGCATCGGGGAGCAGCGCATTGTGAATATTTTCGTTCATACTATCAATAGAAGAGGTGCAATTCCGAATAAACCGATCCCTTTGAGTTTGCTTTTATGCAACCATCTCGAGAGATGCAAAACGGGCGATTCGGAATGACCCTATACTTATGCTCCCCAAGTTTCCCAAATTATACTTAAAGGGACAGGGGCATCTCGAAATTCTTCTTTTTAAAATTTCTATTGATAGTATGACCCATGATGGTCAAAATGCGAAAATTGCAGAAAATTTCCTTTGCTCCTCGAGCCAGGAGCAAGCAAAAAAGCTAAGCTACCTCAGCTGAATAAAAACAACTGGCATACCGTAGCCGCAGTCAGACGGTACCCCAAACTGTGTTACAAGTGCGAAATAGCGTGGTGTGACTGGAGACGCTTACCACCCTCTATATATTCTCAGCACTCTCTGCACCTCTAATTTGACTACGGCTACGGTAGCCAGTTGTTTTTATTCAGCCGAGGTAGCTTAGCTTTTTTGCTTGCTCCTGGCTCGAGGAGCAAAGGAAATTTTCTGCAATTTTCGCATTTTGGCCATCATGGGTCATACTATCAATAGAAATTTTAAAAAGGAGAATTTCGAGATGACCGTGTCCCTTTAAGTAAATAAGCCACCTTGTGTTCAATGCGCGTAATGCTATTTGAGACGATTTCCCAGCTTCGGTTCCATATCCAATCTGTTCTTTTTGAAGGAAACTCCTTTGCTTCGTAAGGCCCGAGGAAAAAGAATTCTTCATTTTACTTGTGCAAAATGTCCGGAATTTCAGAAGTATTACAGTGAAAGGTGCATTTCTTTACATCTAGAACTCGCAGTTATTCTCGGGCAAACTGTTCGATCTGGTTAGAGACGTCTATATAATTGGGGAGACGTTTTTGCAGTTTATATTCGTCCATTTGCATTCTTTCTCTGTGCAATAGTGATTAGACGATTTTGGTTGCAAACGAAAAATTGGGGCTTTGGTGGGTTGGTTTTGCTCGCTGATCACGAACCATCAACAGCCCTAACTAACTCATCAGAATGGTTTGTGACAAAATTAAATTATTTGATAGCTAACCACGAGCGTGGAGTGAAGACTAATGGGGTTTCCATGTATAGAAAAATTCCCTTCCAAGTATAGAAAAATTTGCCGTATTTTCCCTGAATTGAATATTTGACATGAGAAATTAATACATGGGTCTCGCGAAGTCGTAAAGTACGGTAAATTTGTCCGGATACTTGGAAACCCCATAAACAGTCTCATCTTCGTACTGAGCTCCCATTTTCTCATCTCTTTCTTTAGGTAGAAGAAATCGAAAGGGAATGGGAGCAACAAGATAAAAGACTTGAGGTAGGCACCTAATCTGATTGATCAAATTGCCGAAACCCGAGGTACGCTAGACCACATAAGGACATAAACTTGCAGTTCTTCTCAGTTTTCTTTTCGTATATAGTTTCATTGCATGTGTGGCTTAATTTGCAACCTTTTATCATCATTTTATATGGTGCACACTTATTTTATTTATAATGTGTCGGTAAATTATTAAACTATTTGTATAGCGATTCTATTTAAGGCGTTGAAGAAGGGCATAGATGCCTTATGGGAAAGCATTGACGACGTCGAAGCATTGATGGGAAGGGACGTACCGGCTCTCAGGTTTGAACATTTTGGCTTTGCATTGCAGTATTTCTAACTATCCGAGTATATTTTACTTGTGCCTACAATCCTTTTCCCGCCTACCCTCCCTTAGTCTGCCTAGCTTTTCCTTGCAGAGTATACAGTATAGAAAAACAATTGCGTTCTTATTTCCTTACCGTGTGTGTCGCGGGGGCACCTCACTCTTTTGTCTGTCCCTTAAGCGACTGGCAGCTATACAGTCGGATACCCTCCGGTCACACACAATAAGGAAATAAGGATGCAATTGCTTTTCCATACTGTATAACTTACGTGAAAAGCTTCGCGATGGTGAAGCTTCAAACTCCGCGTGTATATATTAGAATAAATATCCTATACAAAAATTGCGAACAAATAATAAATATAGGTTCAAAACGGTGGGCCTGACCCTTTAAGTAGTTTTCTTTTATTTGGTGCAACTATTTTGTTTTATGTATTGAATGTACTTGATTTTTTCAGAGGAGAGCCTTCGGCCAGCTCAGACGTGGAGATGGATGGCGTTGGCTTTCATGACATTTAATAATAATTGTTACATTTTAAATGACATTTCAAGTTCATGAGTTCAGTTGCGTTATAATACTATGTGAATTGAATGTTTATGAATGCCTGTTCTGAACTGGAGTGGAATAAAGCTGGAATCAGTATATATATTTTGCGTGACTGCAATCACAAGACATAAGTATATACAGCATACGCAATCACTGACACAAAATTGTCGCAGTCACTTCAAATTTCTCTTCTTTCCTACAATTCTTATTAAATTGATAGAAAACGATACATTGAACTTTCCTGTGATTAGTTTGAGGTTATTCTTTCGAGAAAATGTACGGGAAGCTCGTCGATCACGATAATTTATGTAGATGACGAAAAGTGGACAGTTGGTTGTACGATTTTTCATTAAAGGGAATGTCAAGGGGGATTATAGAATTTCTCGCGGGGATTCTATAACGCGCGCTGTCACAAAATAGCGTAGTTAGGGCGCATTCGAGTTGGACATTTTCCGGAAAAGAAAAGAAAAAAGTGGTTCGAGATGGACACCCAGAAAAAAAATAATACACGCAAAATAATTGTCGAAAATGCAATTGTACAGTAATTGAAACTAAAATCAATCGATCATTTGCATGTGTATGCGTGGCAATTGCATTCTTTTCTGGTGAAATCCATCTCGAACCAAAAGTTTTCTTTTCTTTTCCGGAAAATGTCCAACTCGAATGCGCCCTAAAAGCGAATATGTAGGCACTCAAAATGCCAAAACAAACGCGAAACTAGAGTTTCCACATCAGACGTCAATTTAAATAGGCGGCTGAATATGTAAATTCGAATATACGAATTTGCATGCAAATATGTCTCTGAATAATGCTATTTGTCGATCTCTGCACGCATCTTTGAAAAAATTACCATTGCACCCGATGGATGTATGGCGCAGGGTCAACTAACGTGTTTACTATGGAAAGTGCGAACTTTGTAGTATATTTTCTTTTAACTGGAAATATTTGGACAACCGTTGTTGCTGTTTCCTTAATGGCTAACATACATTCTATCAATACAGCTTAACTTCAAAAAGGGCCTACATATTCCCTTTAAAAAACGTCTTTTATCGTGTTTCCTCTCCGGCATGCGATGTGTCAAGTGCGCATCTTTTTCCTCTCGTTGTCGCGCGCCCTCTCTTTTTCTATGCTGACTATCGGCCTCGTGAATTCAAACGGTCCTGTGTACAGACGTTAGTACTGAGCTTTGTGCACACGACCCGAATTCCATGTTGAAGGCATTTTTCAGAGTGGTTTGAAATTGTTTTTCTTCTTACCAAGAAGCTTTGGTTTATTCTTGTTTTCACTTTCCTTACCTACAAAAAAATAAACTTTTTTTGAAGCCCAACATGCAAAACTGCCTTGACATTCCCTTTAAAGGAAGGCAGTCACTTCAAATTCAACCTTTTTATTCGATTTTTATTATATGCAAAACGATTTATAAAACAATATGCAGCCAGTAAAAAGCCACATACCCTGGGAAACTTTTCCCGATGCGCTGATCGTATATTCATACCGTAAATCTGCAGATATCCAAGCTATCTATGCAAATTTGTCGTTAATTAGAATGCCTTCAAAATTTGCATATGCAGCTTTGAAATCTACAGTTTTGCGGTATACATATAGATGAGCTCATCGTAAAAAAGTTTCCCAGCGTAAATGAAGGTGAAATATGTTTTGTATATATTGTAATAACTACGCTTTATATTACTTATTTACATATCGTAAATAACGGTTTACTCTGATGGGCCTGTCCCTTTACAACTGTAGTTCATGAGAATCAAGTTGCATACGTTTCAAGCAGTACACGTCGTGATCGCAATGACTATGTAAAGGAATTTATTCAATTGGGTTTGGATTAAAGTGAAGGGAGATGAAGACATAAAGCTTATGTTTTTGAGTTAGTATGATGCGTCTTTATCATTGCTGTGCTTTCTTCCGATAGGAGGTCTGCAAAATTTTCCCCCGGAACTTGTCTGCACACCAACGGAGCGGTACAGTCCTTAGAGGTGGCGCAGGGATTTTGCTGAAATTTGTTAAGCATATTATGTTTTCTTTATCTTTACGTATCACCATTTAATGAAGTATAGGAGTGGTATAATGCCTACAGTTAGTTACGTAAGAACTAAGATCATTTTTCTAAGCGTATGTCTTACCGCTGTCACATCGCTAAGACTCAAGCCCAAATTTTTGTCTGGCTGGTTCTATTCATCGTAGCTTCAATTCAGGGTATTCGCTCTAATGGCTGATACACCCCGAGAGTAGTAGTAGGTAGTAGATATAGGAACCATTGTAAAATTTAGGAAACACGTGATCAAAAATTAGCCAACTCTTATTAGCATAAGTGCCCCAGAACTATTAGCATACGTGTCACAGTAAATGTGCATGTATGCGCTGACTATGTAAGCAAAATTAACCCAAATACATGCAAACCAATTAAAACGCAAAAAAAATGTTGGTAAAAGAAACAAAACGATCTGCCACGGACGGGATTCGAACCCGCGACCTCTTTCGAGGATGACGTCATAAGCGTCACGCCTTAACCGCTCGGCCACCGTGGCAACTGAGCTGGTTTTTGCACTCCATTTACAAACCTCCCCAAAACGGTTATTTATGGGAAGTTCGGGCCAGACTTTATATTTCCTACTGATTTCAAGGTGAATATATTTTCATCGGGAGAGCAAGTTATGGAAATCTATGATGTAATTAAGAACTTCGAGCTTCTAATGGAAAATAACCGGTTTCCGGGTAGTTTTGTAAACGGAGTGCAAAATCCAGGCCAGTTACAACGATGGCCAAGCGGTTAAAGGAAGGAGTTCAAATTCGTCATTTTACATTCTGTATAATTGAATATAGGATAGAATTGAGAAAAATACTTCACCAAAACCAATTTATTTGAAATCTAACCCAGGGAGTGAACTACTAGACAAGCGGGCTTACTAGACTACCGCGGGATTACGAAACGTATCGGGATACCTGCATATGCATGTATCATATATGCAAACACATTTATATGCAGATATTTTCCGACATAATTTACCTACTCTTGACTGGGAAGTTGTTGTCCCCATACGCAACCTAAAGAAATTAACAATTGACATCACATTGTATGAATTGTTTAAAAAAAATCATTTATTCACTAGGTTTTATTACTACTTTGTATGAATATTTCCTTGCATTGTCCAGAGTTCAAAGGTGTTTGTTTCTATGTGTTTAAATCGTTTGCCCACATAGATATTTCCCCTTTTTCGGAAATATTTCAACGCGAATATCAAAAAAGTGTTCCTGTGATTACGTGGTCCCAGGGGGAATTATTGTGCACTCTGCAAGAGAAATTCCTACATTTCACAAAGATATTCAACCAAATTTCATCAATGTGATGGAGTACTTGAACTTGAATATCATACAACATACTAACCATTTACACATGATCTACTTCGCTTATTTGATAAAAAAAAACTGGATATCACCTAAACAAACAAACACAGTTCCTTACGTACTGATTTCCATCATAGCATTTGATGCACATATTACCTTGTGGTGTTATAAATAATAAAACAATAGATACGGATATTTATACTTATTATGCATAAACATAAGTAAAGGAGCCTACGCCCAAGCCTAGGCGTCGCATCGACAGTAAGTAGTGTCTACGCTACGATTATCAATGCAGAAATAAATAAAAAATTGTCTTCGGAAATTTCAATCCACACCAAGTTTACTGCCTCTCCGCTGATAACTCAGTTCAGCGAGCTAAACTTCACATAAAATTGATGAATTGCGTGTTATTGCGAAGAAATAAGAGTTATGAAGTACTTCCTTGGATCTTGGAAATACTCATTCTTCTTATTAAAGTAATATTCTAAAGGGCTGTCGACTTGGTGGTGTTCTCTATATATAAAACACAGTACTATAGTGATTTTGTAAGCAGCATACTTTACACACTAATAAAATTAATACAGTACATTATTTCTTATACTTTGATAGTCCACTACGCCTTTATCTTTACTTTTATTTCACGTTTCGATAGACGCTTGAGAATGCGTTACGGAATATATGCATCTGAAATGAGGAAAGAATCCTGTAGACACAAGCGAAAGGGGTAGGCCAGACAGAACGAGATATTGAACTTCCTGCATTTAAAGCGGTATCGCACGTGGTTTTAAAGTATTATATGAACAACTGATTTCCAATGCACTGTATGTACAATGTGTTCCATTATGTGCCGGAAATGCGCTGCACCGCAATCGTTGCAAACCACCTGCAATGTCGCTTTAAAATTATTTACCCGGGCGCTTTTTGTTTAATGTCTGAAATATTAGGTCAGAAATTTATCCTTTTTCAAATGTTTCAAACATGCACCTGTTTTTCTACATTTGTGATTTGGACCTGAGGACTAGACCCATTTTATAGTCCAATTTGCTGGTTTAATGGTGTTTTGGTGTAAAATTAAAGAGATAGAAACAATGCATCGAAACTCATCCAGGATTCTAACATTATGTAAATGCGTATATTTTCTGTTTAGCTATGCTATGCAATTGTTTCGATAATTTTCACTAGGAGTACATCAAACGTTACAATATGTAAAAGCTATGCCAACAAGCCTTCATATAGTTAAAGGGATCGGCTCACCTTAAATTGTGTGTCTTTTTTTTGTTTCTTTAGTTTCTATAAGGGCTAATAAAAAATTGGAATACAAAAAGTGGTGTTCAATTTCAATACTCACAAAGATATTGGGTGATAAAGTGGTGGATTGATCGGCCGAAATGCAAAAAGAATTATTGTCCTGCCTTGTTTGTATGGGACAATTGCATCTTTTTGCCTTTCGGGCCGATCAATCCACCACTTTATCTTTATCACCCAATATCTTTGTGAGTATTGAAATTAAACACTACTTTTTGTGTTCAAAATTTGTATTATCTCTTATAGAAAAAAAAAAAAAAAAACAGACACAATTTAAGGTGAGCCGATCCCTTTAAAGTGCACATCTTTATTATACTCCTTGCACGCTGATGTTGAAAATCACTTGTCTATAAAAAGTAAAAAGTACAAACTACGACCATTACCCATTTCACAAAGATGTCGATCGTTCTTTGGTTTCTGTCTCAATGGGTTATTATCCCAAGAAATGAACCCCCAAAAAGGAAGCTTGTAACCACGCCCAGACGGAGATTTCTGTGTCCAACATAAGGACCCAGTTAGAAGACCAATGAATGTCTTTCAGAAGGATATAATATAATTATTCGCTTATGACTGGGTCCTACTATACTGCTAGCTGTAGTTCTTTACACATACATAAAAACAGTAACACAGGAATTTTGTTCACATGTTTATCTTTTGGCAACTACATATAATACCACAAAGTCTACACAACCTGTGCTCTATTCTGTCTTCGAAAAGGCACATAAATTCGCGTAGTAGAAATTCAGTTGTCCATCATACGTTATTCAAACCAAACCACATGTCGTACCTCTTTAAAGTCTAATTCCAAATTCCGGATGCACCCTCTCTCAGGGTGTTTTGTCTGATTGTCAAATGTGGTTCTTTAGCCGACGGAATGCACATTCTGGCCTTTTTGTTGAATTATATACGGAATTCAGCGGTTAGCTACTAAAACAAGTGCACTTTTCACCTTTATTTTCCTTTGGGTACACAAATAGATGCGAAATTGTCTAGACCCACCGACCATTAGAAATTTCAATGGTTGTAATTTCAATGAAAGTTAAAGCGAAATACCGGCCGGTTTTTGAAACGCATCGTGGACAACAGAATTCTCACGTATTTATGCCAATTTACTATTTAGCTCGATTTTTTGTTCAAATTTATTCTCATTTGCATAAGCTGCATACGAATGCTGGTGTACTCGATGTGTTCAAAAACCGGCCGGTGTTTCGCTTTAACGTCTTGTAGTACTCAATCCGAATACAGTGACTTTAGTTGTACCACCACTATTTGAAATGTTGATCATATCATAATTTTCAAACTGTCCGAGATTGTCGATGATTTCAGATTAAAGTTTTTGTATTCTAGTAAATATTTATTCTGAAAACATTGTTAGAATGGCTCCGTTACAACGCAGACTTGGAGAAGATTTCGTCGATTTTGCTGAACATACAAGGTAAGGTGGAGAGATAGAGGGGGAGAGAAAAAGAGAGAGAAACAGAGAGAAAATAGAGAAAGAGGGAAAAAGACAGGAAAAAAAAAAAGAAAAAAAAAAAAGAGAAGAGAAAAGAGAGAGAGAGAGAGTGAGAGAGTGAGAGAGAGAGAGAGAGAGAGAGAGAGAAAGAAAGAGAGAGATAGAGAGAGAGGGAGAGAGACAGGGAGAAAGATTCAGAAAGAGAAAATCATGCTGTTTTTGTCTCTCCCTATATTTAATGCTAAAATATCATCGAATTTCTCCAGAATTCCTAAAATCTGATCGACTAGTTTGTTAAACTCTTGATGATTGAGTAGTAAGCACAGTCTCTCTCTCCATCTCTCTCTCTCTCTCTCTCTCTCTCTCTCTCTGTGTGCTTCCAAACATGCCCTATTATGCAAGTCTCTGTTCCGTATTTGGCAGTCTCTCACATTCAAGTGAACTGGTTTTGTATAATGTGCGAAAATTCATTTCACACACAAAAAACGAGGGAACTGAATAAAATAACTTTAAATGTGGGACATGGCTTTTCATAGGAATGATGTCTAGAAGCCTTGAAGAAAGCCTAAAGTTAAGTATCTTTTTGTTGTTTGGTGAACTGCAACTTCAGCGGAAGTTTGTTAATCTTTAATGAGAAGCACAGAACACAAAGAGAGATTTTATTCACAAACGGGTCACTGAACTAGTAATCTTCTAAACGGGTATGCAACCTAATATACAGAATAGTCTTTCTATCCCGCGAGAGTTCAGTGTAATCCTACGCGGGAATTTGAAAATTGTAAGCTTCCCCAAAGGTGGATTCTTGCCCTTTCTAATATGTATATCGTGAGGGTAATACAATAACTTAGTGAGTGCTTTCCGCTGACGTAGAGGACTCGCTTATTTTTGAAGAGTTGCACATAACGTTGGCCTATTATACCAAACGCCTGAAGCGTAGAAAAAGTAATGGCAGAGCTCGTTGGCTCGCTCAACACTGGGCTCCGACTCTCCTTTTATACCCGAAAGCGAACTTGATATATTCTCATTTGCTCGGCGAAGTCCGTTGCGGACATTGTGGCAAACTATTCTCCTTTACATAATAAGATCTGGTAATAACAGTAAAGTGAAACCGTATCGCATAGAATATGGGGACATGTCCTTTTTGAAACGGGATGCAAACCTACAACTCCCTTTACAATAAAATTGTATTAAAAGAAACCCGAATTATCTATATTTTTCAGTGCGCATGGTATTCCACGTGCCTATGTTTCCAAAGGATTTCGTCGCTTTTTATGGTTGCTTTTATTTTTATTCTGTTTCTGTGCGTTTGGATACCAAGCATATCTTATTGTACTCAAATTTTTGAGGTATGTGAAGTTTGCATGGATTATTGTGAATTATTCTGTATATTATTATTTACTAATAATTGACAGCAGTTTTCCTGCTAAATTGAACGAGACTTGAGAGGTAATTAGGAAGGTGCATTGCTATAACAGTAAGTAACCTATGATTGGTTCGCTACCTCCATTATAAGATCAGCATAGCATCGGTTCAGTGCTTGCTTATAATAATAATAATAATAATAATAATAATAATAATAATAATTTATTACACCACAAAGGTGCGCACAAACATACATAGTTAAGACAATAAATACAGTTAGATCACTTTCAGGTCACTTTTATAGTATCATATCACTTTTAGGTCATTTTTAGATCAGTATTAGATCAATTTAGTATCTGTAATCTGTGGTTCTATTTTTATACAATCTTTACAGGAACGACATAATAGTAAACGTTGAAATAAAATACAAAAATATTGCTTTTCCCTCTGTAACCGTCTGTAATCTCAATCCATATAAAACATCGAAGGCTTTGGAAAGGGGCGATATAAAGGATACGGTACGATTTTGAGATTTGCAGTATATATAAACTTGCTTTCATTAAAGTGGTATGGTACGTGGTTTGTGAAGCAATTCTCGGAGAACTGTATTTGCATGTATATTGTGCGTGGCTTGCTGTGCCATTTTGTGCCGGATGTGGAACATATTGATAATATAATATAATACAGGGTAATCAATCTGACACCGTTTCACAAACCATGTGTCACACCGCTTTAAATCCTAAGAAGAAAATTTACATTTCCCGCCTAAGAATATAATTTCTTTTCAGCTAGATTCATTAGATAAAGCGATTCGGAAAAGCGCGTCAGAATCAGAGCAGAAGAGTATTCCGTTCAGACTACGCAGAGCATTACCGAATCTCAGCCGTGACTCAAGTTGGTTACTTTCACTCTGTACTTTTACTTGGGATTTTGTGGACTTTTACTTGGGAAAAGCCGTTTCTTGTTTATAGCTGTTGTAGTGTTGTTATGCCGGTTACACTGATTTCTTTGGGGCACTAGCAGTTATTCTAAGCATATTTACAACTAAAAAACCCGAACAAAAGGAAAAAACAAATTTGTAAAAATGAACATATAATATTTCTAACAAAAACATGAAAAATAAATCGTTCAGAAACCCCGATTGCATCACGAGTTTACTGTGCACGTGACGGTAATATATGGATTCCAACGGGGAACGGAACACAGCGATGTGTAAGTAATTAGATCATGCTGATAATTGAAATTGCCTGAAACGATTCAAATTGTGTATGCTCCCAGGACCCGGCCCAGGAGCCGACTCCCGGTATGCACGAAACTCTGGGAGGTCCTCTTGCGGAACTAACCTACTTTTTCGATGTGACATAAAATGAGCTTTCACAGTAATATTTCTGAAATCCTCATATTTTGGCTAATTACAGCATAACTGTTTCCAACCGTCCCAATATGTCTGATAAAAACGCTTTCATATTTGTAAATATCTGATTATTCGATCATTTTAGATACAGAATCCAAAAATAGTTTTAGTTTCAAATGTATCTTCATGTGCTTCTTCTCTTTTACCAAAACTCCTAATACTCCATTACTAAATCCCTTTAAAGTGTCTAATCCTTCCCCTTTCACTCAATTTTCCTTCCAGAACACACGTTTCCTTTTGTTTCGTTTTCGAAGAAAAAAAGTTCAAAGATAAATACACTTTCTATGCTTGATACGTAGAATTTCACGCTTCCTTGCTTCAGACAAATGACCAAATTATTTGGAGAAAGAGGGTTTTACTTGCAAAAGTTGTTGAAAAATGTATGGAATTTATGAGGAAGAGCATGTTGCCGTTCGCTGTTCTTTAGTGGACCAAGGTGCATCAAGTAATAGGTTTACAGCTTAGATAAAATAGCAGGTATGCGAATGATTATGTGTGTAACACTTCCGAGTACAAACATACAACATCAACAAATCAACCGGCAAAATTGTTCCTGAAAACAAACCCATGAGAGAAATAATAATAAAGAAAAAGATGTCCCTGGTAGAAAGTAGAAATGTTGTCAATTTTGTATGCGTGCAAAGCATATTGTCAATATTGTAACAAATATGTATGTATCTTTAGATATGCGCTTCGTTTACTTCGGAATCCCTCTACTGGAGTTGTGCCCCAATCGAACAATGGACCATATCGATTTGTTCTGGGAAAGAATTAGGAAAGACGGAGAAAAATGAAAATGAATCATCCTTTTATCTCTGTCAATGTAACGAGGGCGTGTGTGTGGAACACGACTCGCTTGAACGGGTAAGGTTGACTTCTTTATTTTTAATTAGATTCTTCCGTTTCGTATAGGCGTGCAAGTTGCCGCCGTAACGTTCGCCTCAGGCTTTTCGCGTGCAAGCGGCGTGATATCGGCGGGCAAGTTGCACGCCGTTTCCATTCCGCGTGCATTTTGCATGCCATCACGTTGCCAAATGGACTTTGCACGCCACACGCGGCTTGCAAGTTCCGTCAGTGTAACAAAATGTAATGTAATTATATCCTTTATTTCGTTAGATGTCTAGTGTTTTCGTGTAAGCATTTGTTTATTTTGCAAATGTTTGCAAAATAAACAAATGCTTATACGAAAACACTAGACATCTAACGAAATAAAGGATATAATTACATTACAAAAAAAAGTATTTGTCAGAAGCTGCGTAAAACAGTATGCCAAGTCTGTTTTCACCTTACTTTTCACCGTATCCATCGTTAGGCACATTTCTTCTCTTCAATGCCAGAATAGAAAATTTTACGCACCATTATATTAGTTATACCATGAAAAACTACAATATACTTCATGTTCTCTAGTCACAGTTTGCCCTAGCAAAATTCTCGTAGTTCCTCAGTGTTACTTCGAAATTCTCAAGTACTTTGCGAAATTCTTCCAAAAGTTTTTAAACCTCTCATATTATATTTAAAACCACCCACGTGGTGGACGTTCCTTCTCTTTGTGAAAGTAATTTGGGGGTTATTAATTTTGAAATGTTTAAAAATGAAGATAATTGTGCATAACTAAAAATCTTGTTGTTAGTTGGTGTATGCTTTTGATGAATAGCTCAATTTTCCTTGTGTGATTTATCTCTCCTCCATAAATAATGATAATTGACCCTGCAATTGTCTTGTCTCTTTATGTCAAAGACACGTAAATTACCTTTCGATTTATCCGCTTGGGTCGCAATTTACCTAAGTGGAAGCATAATAATGGGGAAACTGAGTAGAGATACGTACACGTACAGACGAACGTTTGAAATAGCTACGTTGCGTTGCGTCTCAAATAACGTCAAGCTTATTAGCTTATTGTTAGAAAAAGTAAATGGAATTGGTAATTACGTAATGGGGTTTGCAAATATCCCAAAAAATCGGTGCGATTATGTCAATACTACCACATTTCTGCACGAAACCTGCATATGTAATATGCAAAAAATTATCGTGTAGTTCCAAGATACGGTAAATTTTCAACATACTTGCGAACCCCATAAATGTTATACATATATAGCAAAGAACAAAAAAAAACCGGACTTGTACGAGTACGTCAACTGTAGTTTTTAGCACCCAAGTAGAAACTGGTCCAAAGACTAAAAAAGGTATGTTTTAGGTGTCAGGGAAGTGGCCCTTAGAAGTGTTTCAATCCGAATGTGTCAATTCTACAGTATCCTGTGTCTGTGTGCGGCCACAGACTAATGGACAAGGTTAATTTGAAACCCAATTAATGTTCCCATGCTAATTACAGTTACGGCACCCATAGGGTACCATAAGATAATTATTCCAGAGCCGACAATACCATATTGTGCACCATGGAACGAATGGTCAATTACGCCATGTACGATGTGTAATTGGTAGGGGTTTATCTTTTCCCTTTTTTTTTGGTACTACACCTTTTTGGTATATCACCATATGCGGTATTATTTTCTGTGGGGGCGGAGTAAAGTGAAAAAAATTACTAATTGGATGCAGCAAAGTATGTTTACTATAACGCACAAGTACCCTACTAAAAGACCAGAACTACGGTACGTCTACTATTTTGAAGCACAAGGTTTTTGTGAAACCATGTCTGGACAACTGCATCCTCATGCATGTTCTTTATGCAAATTGTGACATGTGCCCTTCCGGCACCGACGGCAACATAAATTTGCATATTATACAAGGAATGCAGATATCCAGCATAAGTTCAAAATCCACGTAACATAACGCTTTAATCTTATAAATAATATTTTAAGGTTTGGCCGTTGTATGAGGTCGTACGGTCTTCTGTCCGAAGAAGAGTGCATGTGTCATGGAGAGAGTGCAGACAAATGCTTCGCCGTCGAAACGGATGAAGATGCTTCAGTAGAAGACACGCGAAGACATCGAGTGACACGGACAACAACTGGAAACGATCGGGTTCCTGAGCAACCCGCTGTATGTGATCTTAATTGGTATTTACTGGCCGCTCGAGCGTAACGTGAACCCACAAACATACAAACAGACAAACTTAATATATAATGTTGTACTTTCGAAACGCTCGGCTTTTCTTCAGATTCGAATTCGTCGTCACAACCGTGAGATTTACGAGAAGATTCTCTCCCATTATGAGGGACTTCTTGCAGTGTACACAACGTGCGAATGCACGAATAAACATGATTGCAAAGCACTCAAACACAAGGTATTTCTTACCAAGTTCTGAGTGGCTTGCACGTTCAGCTATACCCCAGCTGGCTGAAATTTCTGATTATTGTTAGATGTGTATATTCTATGAATATTTTGATATTGTGATGCAATAGAATAATCTGCAGGATGAATCAAAGCCAACGTGTCTCTGTTTCTTCAACAAAAAGAACAACCACGTCTGGCCGTGTTATTTACCAGAGGAATGGGCTGAGAAGAAGTGTACTGGGTGAGCAAATGTTGGTACATTTTAAATAAGACATTTTATGCAACAACGTGCATCGCGGAGAGAAAAAGACGGCATGTGTTTTATTTGGTCCTAGGTAGATTTTCGCCTTTTTTTATCTACTTGTGCGTCAGCCAAATGTTCACCGTACTGCTGAAATTTGATATACTAGGATTACGCTTTATAGCTAGCCTATCGAGAAAGAAAGAAATCTATTCTTATTAGATGTTCCACATTCGGCAACTGTATGTTCTCGGATAAACCATCAGCTGATCAAGATTGTCTGTGTGCAATGCCAATCAAAATGTGTGTTCGAATTGAACCAGTCGTGGAAAATATAACGGCTTTAGGTGAGTTTGGATATCGTTTTAATAAGTGAAGTATTCTCATATTTATAACTCGGACGGTTTCACATTAATAGGAAGCCGTAGAGCCAACGAAGTGAAGAGTTTCATAAGTCGGCCGTATATGTTATATGCATGGACCTCACTTTGAATTGTTTAGAAGAAAGGGTTGTTCGATTCTGGGAAATTCAACCCACAACTACCATATCCCCACTTCAACAGAAGAAAGAACAAACGGAGAAAGCATTCAATTATGTGGTATGCTGGTTTTTTTTACTAAATTTACAAAAAAACCTATTTTTTTATTGGCGCGCCGCTGTCTCCTGGCTTTTTTCCTTGTATCATGACTTACTTTTACTTCAAAGAGTGTGCCAGAGTTGGGCCACGTTTTCGCCTGTTCTTCCCCTCATTGAGTGCGCCGCGCAACCCAAGCTGGAAAATTATATTTTATATCTATTTCAATTCTAGGCCAAGGACCCGGTTGCTCTGAACAATCAAGCCAAGGAGAATATAATTTTTGCACTGGACCGATTATCAGTTGAAGAACGGAAGACATTGAGTTATACAAAGGCTGAATTCATCACTAGATGTTCCTTCAATGGAAGGGAGTGCAATATTACTAAGTGAGTGATTATCTATCATATGTTTAAAGGTATACTTATCGATTGACATTGCTAGCCAAAGTACTGATCATGTCAGAGCATCCCCAATGTGTATGTTACAGTGATTTTGCTACACACCTCGATCCAATATACGGTACATGTTTCACTTTCAATGATGATTCGCATGAAGCGAACCTGACTAGTGAACGTGCAGGACCGAACTACGGTAAGCGTTCCGGTTAATAGAATTCCATTCATTTTTGTTGCTGAAAATTTCAAATTGCAAAATAGCCGAACATCCGGCAAATAATTCTATGTTCCTCTCCCTAATAGCCAGAAAACGCCCCATCCAGCGGTCATCTCATCACTGTATAGAACCGCCCTTGAATAAAGGAGGACGTCCGTGAAAATTAAAATATTTAAATTAAATATAATATTTAAATATATTGCCTTTATTATATTTATGTTTAGGTCTTCGTTTCCAAGTATTTGTCAACGTTGAGGAATATATGCCGACTACCGAGGCTGCTGGTGTTAGACTGACTGTTCATTCTTCTGCCGAACAACCCTTCCCAGATACACTCGGATACTCGGCACCAACTGGATTTGTATCCAGTTTTGGAATTAGAATGGTAAATGTTGTATTTATTCCTATATATTTCTTCGTCAGGTTGGAGCAAAAGTTTTAGAGATAGTTTCTAAAGGTATTCTCTATTCTACGTACTACTCCGTTATTCTATATGCATACAACGCCCGGGTAACTCAAAATGGTTTTTTGTTATTTTGAAATGTACGTTTCACCTAACTATAATATTTTAGAAACATATCACTCGTCTTCCCTCACCGTATGGCGATTGCGTAGAAAACGGGAAAGATGCGAATTTTATCTACAAACATAAGGAGTATTCAACAGAGGTGGTTACAAGATACAGTACTATTCGTCTGCACAATTTGATATATGCGTATAATGGTATAATATCTATGTGAAAACTATTGCTATCGTTATCTGATGTAAACTTCAGGGTTGTCAGCGCAGTTGTGTCCAGCAACACTTGGTGCGTATCTGTGGCTGTGGTGATCCCAGATATCCACCGTGGAGTAATGTATCTAGCTGTCTTATGGATGACCCTGAGAAAAGTTAGTTTCTTTGAATAATTGGCATTTTCTTTGGTTCCTATTAGTAATACACTTCGCTGACAACTTAGATTTCAATTTGATGAGACAACGTACCCCATATGGCGTAAATAAAGTTTCCTCATTATTCAGGAGAATGTCTGAAGAGAGAAACAGAATTCACAGCTAAATATCCAGAAAAATTGGCTTGTAAAAAGTGTCGACAGCCATGCAGGTTTGCTTTATATTGTAATCTCTTGCACTAATAATTAACTTATGTTAGCAGTAATTGTAGTGAATGTACTATTCAAAACCCCTTATTCAAAAAAAAAGTGAAGTACAACTCAATAAGAAACTTTTGACTTGATGGTGCGCTGAGAAAAAAAAACAGGTGCACCTATCTATTCTTTTTTTTTCAGTCAGCAAGTATTTTCTATATCGTATTCCGCATCTCGATGGCCGGCTTCTCCACTTGACAGAAATGACTGTCCAAAAGTAAGTAATTGTGTGTTTACTAAAGCAAAGAGAAAGTTTTTAGGAACAGTTTTGTGTCTGCTCAAGTGTTCAATTACCAAGAATCAGAACGAGGATAACCTAATTAAAATTATGATTTTAGGGCCTAAGTTCTCAGCAATGCCTCGCCTACTTGAGGGAGCAAGGGGCAATGATAGAGGTTTGAATAGTATTTGTTGAAGGGTCAGACGCACGATATAACAACTACATTATAAATTCTCGTACTGTGCACGTGAGCTCTGCGATTCCAACTATGAAAACCAGATTTCTTGAATTCCAAAATTGAACGAGTCATTCACAATGATGTACTGCATATTACAAAACCATCTTTAGGTCTTCTTCGAGCAGCTAAATTACGAAGCGCTGCAAGAAAGTGAAGCTTACGGAGTGGGTTCATGTTCAGTTGCATCAACAGTTTTATGAGGTGTATTATGGCTATGGCATAGAAAATAAAATGGTTCAAAATACCTCCACGGTTTCCACCTTGAATCATTATCGAAGAACAAGAGAAGAAGAAGAAGAATAAGCTTGTTACGAGGTCAGCAAGGAGCTTCCTACAAAATTTTATAGTCAAAATAAATATAAATAAATTTAGCTGCCCAATCTTCTTTCTGATTTTGGTGGACAATTGGGATTGTGGATGGGCGTGAGTATGATCACAATCACTGAGGTCAGTCACCAAAATTGTATCTATTATATAATAAAGATGCGCAGATAACAGCAACAAATGCATATGTAAGAGGCCATCATCAAGTGAAACCGCGGTGTTTCTGCAATCCTGCAAGTTGTCTACTCTCTGATAGAGGAACCACTGTAAAAATTGGAGTGTGGCAAACGTCTGCTCTATTGGTCGGCGCTGTGCTCGCGCACGTTGACGCGGCACATATTGGAGGCAAATTTTTGTTTTCAAAACAATGATTATCCTCTTTCCAGGTCGGCATTCTTGTCTTCGACATATTCTTGTCCTTCGTTGGATACGGTAAAAGAGAGAGAAAGAGAAGCAGACGGAGGAGTATCACTGGCTCATTACGGTATTCATTCAAAGGAAACGGAAACGGAACCACATTTGGCAGTCCAATTAGCAAATCAAATAAAACGGTAATTATTAAATCAGGCATTTATTTATTGACTATTTATTACTTGATTGCACGTGAAACTTTCGATTACGCACCCTGCAGCTCGCCCAGTCGCCCAGTCTTCGCCAGGCTCCTTGGTCGCGCGAATACTCGGCGAATATAGGGTGAAGTCTATGTGCTGATATCGCACTTCGCGTTTTCGCCAACTACTCGCCGCGCACCACCCATGTTTCTTATGTGGAATACGGAATACCGTCATCGTTCTCTAATTATTTTACAATTTCAGAGCCAACAAACGAGTCTTCGAGGAGGTTGCGATTGATTTATTGATTTATTGACTGATTGTTCCTACTTACGGATCTTGTTAATATACTGTACATGGCTGAAGAATAAATAATTATTTTAACAAACGTTTGATTCTGTTTTTCCACTCGACGTAGGGCATCCTAGCTACACAAAAAAAAGATATAACGGCCTCATCAGGGTTATACTTTTTTGACACTAGAGACAAGGACACCTTATTACTACAATTTATTACAACAATAGAAACAATTTCTTTTCCGGTGTTTGTGTGGTTTCTAACAAATAAAGGAATCTGTTTTCCGTTAGAACTTTACGCTCATTTAAACGAAATTTATGGCATTTTCACTGCAAAAAGAAGTGATAATTTGAGAGAGAAATGAATGATTTACAAGTTCAGAAAATGTTTTAGAAAAACTCAAAACACAATGATAATGTAAGAATGTAAAGGTAAAACATGTGAAATCATTTACATCCTGAAGTCGTATGGAAGACATGCACAATTCAAGGAGGCAAGGACAATATAAAATAAACAAATAGTATCATGAATTTATTACCGTAGAAACATTGATGACTGTTACATAGGAAATGGGTGAACCCATTTGTTGACGGTGCACTGGTTTGCGTTTCATCGAAAGCCGTCACCAAATGGTCATGAACCAGTTACGAATAAATCTTCAGATAGTTTTTCGGTAAAAACCATTTGGTGACGGGCCAACGATGGTTTTTTCTGTGGTTTCAGCAATTATTTTCCCGTGTAGGGTAGGTGTCTACGGTGGGAGGCGCCACTCGTCTTCCCTCATCTGTTCAAAACTGCCTTATCATGTAATATTTGTTACCCTTAAAACGTAATTTCTGATCCGACCTCTTCGGCATCTTCATATGTAGTGCCGTTCGGATTACCACGGTTAGCTTCGACAAGTCCCATGCAAAATCTAACATCCTAACATCTAGCATTGACCCTAGTACACTTCTTCTTGAACTACCCCTTATGGGGTTTCCAAGTATAATGCAAATTTACAGTATATTGGAACTACACTATTTTTTTATTTTTTTTGTATTATATATGCAAGATTCGTGCAGAGTACGGTAGTATTGTCAGAATCACACCGAATTTTTGGAATACTTGGAAACCCCATGAATGGTATACCCTGCTATAAATTGATACA
Source organism: Pelodera strongyloides (assembly GCA_036852015.1). NCBI lineage: Eukaryota > Metazoa > Nematoda > Chromadorea > Rhabditida > Rhabditidae > Pelodera > Pelodera strongyloides. The sequence goes on along the minus strand of JAANDG010000343.1, from coordinate 100,060 downwards.
TTTAGTTGTTAGACAGTTCTATTCTTCCCTATACTATGCCACACCCACTTTTCCCAATCACACAGTATTCCATGTATATCACTCTGGGTTCTCTCTTCCAATTCTCGGTCTATGCCTGTCTCTCACACTCTAACACAGCTGCCCAACTGTCTCTGTCAGGTCTGCAGGTTCTGCTGTCTCGGCATCAGTCTCGCCCTTTCCCTGTTCTCTTCATGTCTGCTCCTCCACCACTCCCCGTATCCGTCTCGCTCTTTCTCGCTTATTTGAGTGTCTTCCTCCCACTCTCCCAATATCTCTCCCAACTGCCCACCCCCTCAATTCGGGGGTAGTTGGGTGGTTGTTGTTGTTGGTTAGAGAGCAGTCTCTGTGAGAAGTCTCTCCCTTAATCCTTGCCATGTCCAACCTTCTTCTGGTCCTGCTTGGCCTCCTCTCCGTGGCCCTGGCCCAAGATGCCCAACCCGTCTGCTCAGTCAACCAACTCTTCAACGGACAAATCTGCACATGCGCACCAGGGTTGGTTCTTACTACGGTAACTGTAATTATGCCATATGGTACCTATAATTGCCTTTCTAGCTCTGATTAACTAATATTAGCTGGAACTCACACTGACGAAACTTGGCGTGCAAGCGGCAACGTTACGGCGGGCATCTTGCACCCCAGAATTCAACGGCGTGCCACTTTTTCCGGTTGCCGCTTTCACGCCAAGTTTCACGTTGCAGGGATTTAAAGCTTATTTTTCTACATTCGTTATGTTGCTAGATGTTCTTGTCTCCTCTACTTTCTAACACTGTGAAAAATGAACCCTTGTTTAGAATTTTCGGTTGTCTTTAGGAAATCTTTGATCTTTCGAAAGAAGAATTTCCAAACCATAATGTTCGAATTGCTTTAATAGTATGATGATTCCCATTCCCTATTACCTCCAATGTTCCATTTCAAAAAAGCTCCTTTCGCTATCACGACGACCTATATACCGTCCGTTGTCAGTTACCTCTTACATCTTAATGTATGCCATTTCCTCCGAAACCTCATTTTATGAAAGCGGAATATCTCTCAAATGACCCATATCATAATGGATTTTCTACGCAAATGTTACCGGCAAATCTCCTCGTAACACATGTGATTTTCTTGAACATATCACTTTGGAAAGGAAATTTTGATTGTTCGGAAAGAAAAGAAATGTACAAAAAAGTTTTGGTAATGGTTTGGTAAAAGTTCCTACGTTTTAAACGGGAATCATTTAGTGGCTATTTCGCTGATGTGAGATTCAAAGTTATTAGCAGCGTCTATTAGCAGTACCTACTGTTCAAAATTATACGAGCACCCCCGAGTTCGATGATTTCTCGATTCGGGGATTAGATTTCTATGTCTATGTATTTGCAAGCCCGTGTTTCTTCAATGTTCCTTCACTACGATGGAGCGTATTTGATGGTTAAGTTGCTTTGTACTTTGTTTCTAAACGCTTTTGTTTCTGAATGACCTTTAAATAGCCAACCAAGGAAAAATTCGAATGCGAATTAGAAAGAGAAAGAGAAAGAGAAAGCAACAGTAAACGCTCAGAAGCGCACTCTTGCCACATTTGGGATAGTTTTTGGGAAAGAAATTAAAAAATCAAAATATCCATGCTATTGTTTTGGCTTTTGTATCTAAGGCTTTCATGAGATATCGTGACAACGATGATATTACTATAGTGTATAGCATGTAGTTACAAAACTTACTGTGTTTTAATTTAATACTCTTCCTATATGTTATTACACTGTATAGAAGACGCCCAAGCATACTGTCTCTTTCCAGCCTTTGTCTTTGTTCAAGAGTTCACAGTTAATTGCATTGCACTCCTTTAACCGAGAGTGAAAACTTGGGAAAAAGTATACAGAAGAGAGGAAATCTTGATTTCTGCCATATTCCTTTTCGTCATTCCGAAGAACAAGTGTAGCATGTATTGGCACCTATTTCCGGTAGTTAACCGGTCCAAAGGTTTGCTAACCGTTATGAAGTTTGTGGCCGTTAGCAACTAAATAATGTTATGGATTTTTGTGTAACATAACGTGTGGCTACGGCAACAGGTTTTCATAAATTACCAGGGCATGTCATACCACTTTAATATTGATATCTCCTATGAAAGACACTGATTTCCTGTGCAAAATACATAACTTCCGTCCGACCCCGGCATGTCCTTACCCTTATCTCAGCGTATCTTTAACCTTTCCTGAACCATTCTCCTGATAGTCTATAACATGGGTATATTAGTGCATCGGGAGATACTGTCAAAAGGGGAATGCGCGAGATTTTCTCTCATTTGATGTCAAGGTTGAGACAATCAAATGTGTCTATCACTAGGAATCCATCTCTCTCTTTCTTTCTTTCTCTATCTCTCTTTCTTTATCTCTCTCTCTTCCTATCTCTACCTCTCTCTACCTTTCTCCTTCAATTCATTGTCTCTCTCAGAATGATGGAACCCAATCAACACAACAAATAAGATTTGTACGATGGGAAACATCGTTCCAGCAAACAGAACAACCGTACGGCAACTTTATTTAAAAGAATTGGCAAAAGGGTTAGGGAGCGAGGTAGAGCTCACCCTTGACTGAATACTTTTAAGGTGGTATGACACGTGATTTCGAACCGACATTCCCAGGCATTCTATATGCAAATTTCTGTAGGACAATGTGCAAAAAGGGAATGCAGTTGACCAGTATAAATTTGACAAACCACGTGCCATCCCATTTTAACAAAGGCAAAATTTGTTTGTCAGCATTTATTATACTAGTCAATAGATGTTTAGTTCTTTATTGTAACCGCTAGTACAATTTTTGAACGCATCTTCCTGTGTGAGATATAAATCTATTCTGCTGCTCCACTTTAGCCGAGACGCAGATCAATGCATTGCAAACAACAAAAAGAAATGTGTAAGAAGATGGGGGAATTTTTAGTATAACGTTGTGGTATATCGTAATATATGTATATGTGATATGTGATATGCATACACATAGCACGTTAATATAAGAAACCTTACACGCGGAATAACCGCATATGAGAAGAATATTCATACACATAGAAAATAATGTAACTGAGCAATCATAGTATAATGTACTAATTATTGTGAGTCAACTTTGTTTTCAATTAACAGTTGTGATGATAAGTCACTAGATATTTCGCTTTCCTTTATGGGGTTTCCAAGTATGCGGGCAAATTTACCGTATTTTACGACTTCGCGAGACCCAAGTATTAATTTCTCATGTCAAATATTCAATTCAGGAAAAATACGGTAAATTTGTCTATACTTGGAAGGGAACGCACAGTTGTTTTTGGCATACATGGAAACCCCATTACTCAATTCACTGTGAAAACGTTCGGCAACGTAACTTCTTGTTAGCATCATCAATTACAATTCTCGTTGGAAGATTATGCCCTAAAACTTATGTTCATTACAGAAAGTACTTGGCAATCTATTTTCACTCTCGATCAAATATATCCATTATGATAATCGTTCTGTATATGAATCTGATCCGATCATTATATAACAACCGCAATCCACATTTAACAATTCCGGTTTTTTGTGCGTTTTGTGAAATAAAGCCGAGAGAAACAAAAATGAGATCAATTTGATATATTTAGGGAGACATTTTAAAACGAAATACCCGCTGGTTATTGAAACACATCGAGTGCTCTTGCATTCTTATGCATCTTATGCAAATGAGCAAAAATCGAGCTATATTCGAGCAAATTTGCATAAATAAGTAAGAATTCAGCTACCCACGATGCGTTTCAGAACCCGGCCAGTATTTCGCTTTAACTTTGATTTAAAAAGTACCTATTATGGAACCAATGTTTCACACATCGATTTTTAAATTTATGTTGGTTGCTTTGTCTAGTACACACTCCACTAGATCATGAAACCTGTTAGCGGGGAGCACTTCTTACTTAGAGTAAAGTAAACCTAATTTGACAGTCTTTTTAAAGCGGTGCGTACTCCACTTTTAGGAGTTCAAAAACAGTGCTGGGTTGAGAATAGGACCACTGCTTGGCACAAGGGTTTCCAAATTGTTGGTTAATATAAATATCCGTAAACTAAAGAACTAAAGAGCGAACGTCGAATAGATGGTCTTGGTATGTGGTTTGTGAAACGTGTATTGTGTATTACATGCTTCACTTGAATATTGGGCAAAACAAAGTGCCATGTCGCTTTACCCATTTACCCACGGAAAACCTTGGACAACCTTGGACAACCTTGGACAACCTTGTACAACCTTGGACAATAACTTTAGAATCTGCACTGTAATCATATCCAGCCAAGTTGAGCAAAAAAAATCAATAACTTGTTCAGAAGCTCGAAAATACGAGAACTATTTCATTTCCACATTTATCCACTTTCACCCATACATTGAATCACCACAGTTCTTCCAATCAATTGCAATATAATTTGTAGAACCGGTCCACACGTCACAAACAAAAATGCGCACTAACTCTGGCTCGCCAACGCAGTAAAAAGACAACGGCGGTGATTTGAATTAAACAAAATTGGAATTTCCCCCAAAAAGGAAAACTTGAGTCATGCTTTATCAAATCAGCAACCAAAAATAAGTAATCAGGGAGGTGGGGAAGATATTTATTCGGAATTTTTTCAGACCCCTCTCATCATTCTTTGTCTATTTCTCAACCTCTAGCTCTTCATCATTCTCTCTATCTCTCTCTTTCTCTCTCTTGTATCTCTATCTCACCCTCTCTCTATTGCTTCAAATGTCCGTATTTACGTAGATCCTATAAACGCACACATCGCCCTAAAAAGTGCCATTCGCGGTAGTTTTAGTTGCATATTATGATTGCCCTGATCATGTGTTCACGTACAAACATGTATATGGGAACTGTCGTTCCACACTAACGGAACTGGACCTTTTTACTTTTGTATCATAACTGAATGTTATCACTTGTCTACGTGAAAGGAGACAGGTCACACTCGGAAACTGTTGAAGAAATGATGATCCTGTCAGTTGATACTTTATAGGAAATAAGGACAAATGTGGTGTTGAGGTTTGGTGTTAGGGCTAGGGAGTTGCCCTATCCGTACTAGATGTTGGGGCCTAGGCAGGTTAAAGCGAAATACCGGCCGGTTTTTTGAAACACATCGTGCAGACCAGCATTCTTATGCAGCATATGCAAATGAACATAAATTAGAATAAAAAATCGATCTGGATTCGACCAACTTTGCATAAATACGTAACAATTCAGTTGTCCACGATGCGTTTCAAAAACCGGCCAGTATTTCGCTTATTATACCGTAACTTCCTTCACAAAGAGTTGGGCATAGTTTACTCTACCAACAATGTTTACCAAACAGTGGGCAATGATACATATCAACCATACAGTTTAGAGACAAAAGAATCTATAATAAACAGACACAGTAATTACTCGAGTCTTTTCAGTATTAGTCTTCCAGATAACCATAGAAAACTACCTAACATTTATGCCATACCCAAACTCCATAAACCTACAATTAAAATGAGATTTATAACAGCAGCTAAGGTTAGTTCTCTAAAAAACATTTCTATTTTAACACAAAAAATACTCAAACATTTAAGAACACATTTTTCAAACTACTGTAAAGCAACTTGCAATCATAATATCCATAAATCTTACTTTTTCTCAATTGATAATTCAATGCAAATTTCCAATAATTCTAGTCTTCACCGCTTCAATAAAATACGGGTTATGGATTTTAGCAGTCTTTTTACCAACTTGCCACACGATTGTGTCCTTAAAAATATTTATGAACTACTTGAATTATGTTTCAAAAATGCTGGTAAAACATACATAAATGTTGCATTTAAACACTGCTTCTATACTGACACATACTCTCAAAATTGCTACACACTAACAGAGGTTAAACATATAATACATTATATTGTTACAAACAGTTTTTTAATCTTCAACAACGAAGTATTCCATCAAACAAAAGGTGTACCACAAGGAGGTAACGCCTCACCACTCTTGGCAGATCTCACTCTATCAATTATAGAATTCAATTTTTTCAAAAGTAACAACAACTCACATCTAGTTTACAATACACGCATGTTTAGGTATATGGATGATATTGCCATATTCTATAATAATATTTGTGACTTTGATCAACTCATAAATATGTATCCTACATCTCTTAGTCTTGAGCCTGCAAATGATAGTGAAAACTCAGCAGCTTTTCTAGACCTTCAAATTACTCGAGCTAATGATAAGTGGGTTATAAATTTATATAACAAAACAGACGACTACACATTCGACGTCATTAGATTTCCAATGTACGATTCTCATATCTCTACAAATATCAAACTAAATTGTATTATGGGTGAAATAATACGAATATACCGTTGCACTTCTTCTTTAGAGTTTTTCAAAGACAAGGTTTGTCAACTTACACGCAAACTTATTCATAATAAATATCCCTTGTCAAAAATCACTCAAATATTTCGGAAAACTATTCACCGACACCCATGTATAGCACTAAAATATAATAATGACAGCAAAAGACTGACTAATTGGTACAACAGTAATTTCAATTTTAACATATAATATCTAACTTAACCTATTCACACTATGCTTCACATTATTAACCATATTAACTAATTAACTAACACATAAGTATTATTACAAAAACTAACCAACTAATACATAACTATTACTTCACATACATCTCCCCATAACAAACACACCATCACACAAACGCACATACACATACACACACACACCACCAAAACACACAAAAAAAAACACAACAAAAAAAAAAAAAAAAAAAAAAAAAAAAAAAAAAAAAAAAAAAAAAAAAAAAAAAAAAATTTACTCGAACATTAAAAAAAAACCATACAATTAATTAACTGCAATAACAATTGCACGCAACATAAAATCGAACATACACATAATCAATCACACAATCTTCAACCAAACTGTTATTTTTCTTTATACATAGTTATTTTCTCTCTCTCTCTTGTGTGCATTCTCATTTTTATTTATTTATTTATTTTTCCTATCGCTCAAAGCTGTAGTCATCGTACTGATGAGACCCAACTACAGCAAAATCCTCGTATACGATCTGGGTCGAAACGGGGTTATCATGTTAAAGAACATGATACACTTTATCTACCATTCAATCCTCTCCTTTACATTTTTCCTATTATTACTGTATATGTATTTATTTCGTTTCTTTTTTAATTAAGGGTATCAGCATTGGTTCATTGGTACTTAGGAATGGGTAGCTGTGGAAAGGTTTTGGGTTCCCTTACAATTAGAACAATAAAACCCCGGGTTTGGGTAGTACCAATTCCAGATATTAGGATATCAATTCTTGCACAACCTCTGGAATGCAACCACTTCTATCGATCATTGATAATACCCTCCAGTTTAAAGGTTATCGGAAACCATTATCTTTAGCCTGTCAACAATTAATGTGAAACGCTAAATAAAATATATATGTGAATAGTTTTGAGCGTAAAATGAGAATTTGTTGGGTGTGGTCACATTTCCTGTATAGACATTTTCTTCACGGTAAAGATAAATGTGAAGTAAAAGTGCAAACCCTTACAAGAATATTGATACACATATAAGTAATATTCACAACCATACTTAAAATGCGAAATGTTTTGCTTGGCATCAGTAAAATCACATAATATGCAAGATGGGTCAAGTTTCAAAGCGAAATACCAAACACATCGAATAGACCAGAATTTTCTGCAGCTTATGCAAATGAAACCAAATTTGAATAAAAAATCGAGCTAAATTCAGGCAAATTAGCATATGCATAAATCGTGAGAAATCAGTTGTCCGCGGTGCCTTTGAAAAACCGGCCGGTGTTTCGTTTTAAATACTTGTGAATACAGACACTTGGTTTGAGCTCGTAAAAACTATTTGAATGTTCCCTTTAACTAAAGAAAAGATGTCCTTGTAATGTCCTTTCTTTAACTTTTACGGCTACTCGCAGTGTGTTTTATGTGTTTTTGTCACACAACAAAAGTTACGAGAAAGGCATACGTACACACACAACTGTGAGAGTTTTAAAAATCACAGTAACGTTCGTACACTGACGAAAGTTAGCGTGCAAGCGGTAACCTTTCGGCGTGCAAAGTCCATTTGGCAACGTGGTGGCGTGCAAAAATGCACGCGGAATGGAAATGGCGTGCAACTTGCACGCCATTATCGCGCCGCTTGCACGCCAACCGCGTGAGGCTGCTAATTAACACAAATTGGTGAAATTCACCACACTTGTAGAGAATTTCACGGGGAATCGAATGCCGTCATGGGTTTTAAATTTCGGCGATTTTTCGCCGAATAATGACCTAAAAATGACGCTTGCGCGCCAATTTTCACGTTCTAGAGTAAAAAAGAAACATTTTTAATTGTAAGGGAATATCCAAATACCCTGCCCCCCCCCCTAGTTTATTATTTTATGCCTTCATAGAAGTGACAATAAAGTGCTAAAAGAAACAGGAACTGCGAACTCCAGTTCTTATAGGTTATAGCAAGTGTAGATACTGTTGTTGTAAATCATAGTTTAGCCAAAGGCTTAGGAAGCAAATAATATATTTATTTTCAATTTCAGATATTTCTCATCCTCCAATGAAGAGTCACGGTCACGTTGTGAAGATGAATGCGAAGAGGTATTCATTACACATTACAAGAGTACAAAGTACAACTACAACACTACCGTATTCAAGCTGTTTTAATAATTCACAGGACGGCAATGCATAAAATAAAATAATAAACACTTCGAAAACATTTTTTTATGTTTAGGTCTATTATTCATTCTTCACTTATGGAAAGTGTGTGAAGGATATCTTCGGAAGACTCGCAAAGGATCAACAGCCAGCATGCAACATGAGAGTGAGTCGGATTTTTAAAGCGAATTAGCGGTCGGTCCCAACAAAAAAATACGAAAAGAGGAGGAGTAAACAACCGTGCGTTTACCGCCGTTTTCAAAATGTGCATTTTTGGACTTTTACTAGCAAAATTCAAAAAATTTTGTCAACATTTCGTCATTTGGATGCTTCGGAGTGTGTGATCATTTGAAAAGGCCATCCCTCGATTTTTCCGGGGCCGTGCTAGTATTAAAATCGGCAAATCGCCGGAAGCGAATTTTCCCACACAAAATCGCAAAAAATGGTTGTTTGAGAACATTTTTATACAAGATGCACTTATTTGTTTGTGTTTTTATGTTTATTTTCGTTTATAACTTTTTTCAAGCTATTTTTGGTGAAAAAACCCCAAACCGGGTGGTATTTCGCTTTAAATTGCAATACACAGTTTAACAACTTAGCGTTAATTGAACACGTTCCTTTACATGGGTGTGTGAAAACAGTGGTTTCTCAACGGGAAGCGTTGGCTGATGCGCGGCCTACAAAGCACGAGTGTGCCCAGGGTTGGCGGCGCTCGGGCCTAATGTAGGCGGCGCACCGGCCAATCCTAAGTGAACCATGTTCTGCGGAGGTCTTGAGTAAAGTAAAGTCTTGAGTAACAAATTGGTCGAGGCCTTCAGGCTAAAAGTCATCTTATTGGAGCTAGTAACATTTACACCTACGATTACTGTACTTAATTTGCATATTCAGTGCGGTGTGCGTCTGCGTCTCCTCACCACCATCGGTCTCTTCACTATCTTTGCCGCCGCGGTCGCCACTCTTGTGTTCACTCTCCCTCTCTGTATCGCAACCTGCTGCAGTTGTGTGCAGGCAAAGAAGGTACTGTAATATTTGCTAGTGTTTTTAATTTGGAATATGTATGTGTTATGTATGTGACATATTGCTGTGGCGGCTCCTATGAATATATACTCGGTTCCAAACTCGGGTTGTTCAACGTAACACGGTGATTCATGGGTCAGATCTCTTGCGAACACATGTCTATCATTATCTCTAACCTTAACTTGTAACCCTTTTGTTATTTATGATCAGCCTTATACAGTCACAAATTTCACGATTAGAGTTAACACCTTCTGCTTCAATGATGCATAAACACTTACTGTAACTTTTTCACAAGATCGCGCCCAAAATAGTCTCATATAACTCTCACTAGTTCATGTCAACTTGCTCGTTCTACTGGAAAATTTATCACAAAATAATCCTTGCTCAGTTATCCTAGATTGTCCTATTTCTCTAAAATATTAAGAATTTTATCACTGAAACGTCCAAATGTTCACACTTTTGCAATCTAGGTCAATGAAAATTAATAGCTAGACCGAACCTAGTCTGATATGCAATGTCTCCTAATCTTAGTGATACGATATGAAGAATGTGAGAAATAACTAAAGGGAAAGAGATAGAAATGCAACATTTCCGAGGAAACATATATAAGAAAGATATCATTTTATCATTTGATAAAGCGAACGCAATGTGCGTTGATGGTCTTATCAATTGGCATCTTCATATATGGAATGGGGAACTATATCTATAGCATAAATGATAATTACAAACAAGCAAATCCATTGCCCAGTGGGGATATAGTGTGCATAGTTATGATAGCACAATTAGACCTTTATCATACCTCCAATAAGAACTGAAAAGCGCTCCTGTCTTTGCAGCTTCTGCTGATATCTTTAGGATGTACAAATAGTACAAAGCGCTTTGACGTCCCATCCTTATATAGGTTCTCCCCGAAAAAAACATTAGCCTAAGCCTTTATTTATCGATCATTAGCTCAATCATTCGGTGAATACGGTCCATGTCCCGTAATTAATCATTTCATTTATAAGCGCATGTTTCAGGCTAACAAGAATGCCAAGCGTGTGTTCAACGAGTCACAAGCCGGAAAAGGACAAGGACAAGAGGTTTGTGGAAATGGGAATAAATATTATTTTAATATAATTCACCGCGGTGATGGAACCGCACTAATCAAGTCTGTTGGTGCACAGTTAGATACATTTTCATATTCCAATTTCTTTCTCCTAGGAGCCAGGCACATGAAAAACTATTCATAGTGTTTTCGTACTTTAAAAAGAAGCTTTGACAATATACTTAATATCTACACCTTTCCAACCTAATGGAGCGTGCCGCTGAACAAAAAGTTAACCATGTTCTTTTCTTCAGGTTGCCACGATGAACTACAACCCCTACGCCTACTGGCCATACTACGGACGTGCCTAGATTTCAAATCTAAATTCTTGCATTTACCGCCTTCTAGTCGGGTAAATTATGATATTTTCTCTCAACTTTATTCTCCAACTAACACATTCCAACCTACTCTATTTGTGATTTTGTTTTTAGAAAGTATAGTATTCTTTTCCTCAGCCTCTGTGTATAAATAGGTTTATTACCGTATAGTATTACAATTATTCTGAAGAATCCCCTCGAATGCTTTCTTGCCCAAGAGTGCCACTGTTTTAACTTCTAACTCATAAATATCGAAACCACAAACTGCCCCGCTCAGGATCAGATGACTTTACGTAAACATTTGATGATACTAGATACTGTAGCCTTCGCTATCTCCGTTGTGAAACCAAATATGCTCAAGCAGTTCTCTTAATAAATAACTTACAAAACGGGTTGATGTTTAATCAGCAACATTTACAAAACAGAGACACCGCGACAAGATGTATTTGGCTACAAGAAATCTCATCCGTTGTGTGAACCCGTGACCAGGCACTGCTCGCAAAATCACTGTTTTTAAAGTCAAAAACAAACTTTAAAAAGAAAACACTTTTATCGTTCAATAGCAAAAAAACTCTTCTACCCATAAGAAATCAGCTAGAACTGGAAGAAACATCCGTCAGTAGTATATCTCAAGTAAAGTTAAATATGATATCAAACACTATAAATTATAAAGACACTCCTCGATATAAAACTAATAATCTAAACGCATTAACGCAACCAATTAACCAACAATAACAATAAGGATATCATTCTGTCTCAACGTAGAAAAATATAACAACGAAAAAAAGGAATGGGATAGGTAAGTGCGATAGATAAGAACAATAATCAAACAAAGGGCTAATAAATTAATAACAAACCGGTGCAAAAAATGAATAATGCAGTTATACTGCGGGAAAAAAGTAGCTAAATACTAGGCTCAATGTTTTCTTTCCTCTATTTCGGTATAAAATCACAACAATAAAGTTGGTTAAAAAAAAGACATTGATTACATTTTCACATTTTACAAGCTTTTTAATCCTTCCATTAGATTTACACTTTTCCCAGAGTCAGTGCCAGAATCGCCATACGGACAAACATTCCATTTCGGGCCTGAAACAAATTCGTAGAGAGCTAGGAGAAAGCAGGAACAACTCGGTTAGTAAATCATGCACCAGGCACCAGCCATCTCCGCATAGAATAAGGTCGGCGGCCAACATCCCGCGAAACCACCATCCAAATTAGCATATCGCATACGTTTGGAGGGCTAACAGCAATACCACCGTCGCGATTAGAATATAAAGCATGCGAAATTCGGATTTCCCGACGAGATCTATGTCCTGCATCTCCGGTTTGACTACCACAATCTCCAGAGGCATTGATATTTTACGTTTCGATAACCAATAAACCTAAGCAACCATCCCGCATGGAAATTATACCCAGTTGACTTCGGACATCGCATTTTCGTTCACTTTGTACGTTTTCTGTGATATGTTCGACAAACTGTGCGTTTACATTTTTGTGTACGTAATCAAACCGAAATGACTTCTGACGACAACCCCCTCCATATTCTACCCCGCCCACCAACCTGTCTGAAGTATGCCGCTCTGTCATCATGGTCCAACTCAGTGTCAATCTCATCCACACGTGGAAGTGGGTGCATGACAATCGGCAAATTTCGTTGAGGGACTGGAAATATTGAATAAATAAACAAATTCATTTCTGGAAAACGGTACAAGGAAGAAAGAAGCGCGTTCAGAATCACGAAAGCAAAGCATGTCAACTTCAAGCACTTACCCAAAAGGTTATAATCTGAAGCAGTTTCTCTGGCCGCCTCGTCGAGGAGTTTGGCGGTGAGCACAAAACTTCCCTTCACCTTTTCATAAGTAGACGAGTCAGCGAAACGTTCCTGAAAAGAGAATAATGTTAAATATTTACAGTTGGAAATGTGGAGAAGTAACCATAAATACACGTGAGTAAAGCAGTGTCTACCAGTCTACACACAATAGTTTACCGGCCATATGACATGTGTTATATTTGACACACAATATTTTAACTGACCGGATTTAACCAGCCAATATGAACTGATATGCCTCCTCCCCGTTAGTGCGGACAAAACACCCCCCCCCCCTCCCCTAACCAATACTCTTACCTTCTGAATTCTGGTCATGTAGACAACATCAACGTGTCGAACGCCTTCGGAAAGGTTGGTGAATCTCTTCTGGAAATTTAGTCGTTTACGAAAAATTTAATAGATCTTCGGGCTTTAACAACACATCTTCTACCAGAATGGAGACGTTCTTCAAATTTCAAATGCACTCGGTTACAGCAGTTCTAATTTATCATAAGTCCAAGCATTTTACGAATAAAGAAAGAAAAACGAACCTGCACAAATCTGCCGTGTTCACTGACATACTTGACCACGGAATCGGGCATTCCCAACTCTTCTGTGGGCGAGACGTAGTGGAGAGTGATGTTCTATAATAATTTATTACGTACACATAAAATTCATGAGGAAAATGTATGCAACGTACAGTTTTACAGTCGAAAATGAAAATGAGACAAGGTAGACGATAATAAAACTGGGGTCAGGCCCACAAACAATATAGCATGGAACTCTGCGTGGGTTAAAGGGTCAGGCCCACTTCAGGCAACCCCTATTGGCCTGGCAGGCCTGACCGGACCTGACTGGCCTGACAGGCCTGACCCTAACCCTAAGCGCAAAATAAAAAAACAGGTCCCTACCTACCTTGAATACGCAGAGAAGTTTTGCGAGTGAATGTACGGTCCTTCCGTGCTTCAGATCTCCCACCATTGCAATTGTCAGTCCATTAACCGTTCCCATTTCATTTCGAATGGTAAACACATCGAGAAGAGCCTGCAACACAAACATAACATATGCTTACGGTTGCTGTGAAATAACATATGACTACCGTAGCTGTGAAATAACATATGACTACCGTAGCTGTGAAATAGCATATGACTACCGTAGCTGTGAAATAACATATGACTACCGTAGCTGTGAAATAACATATGCTTACGGTTGCTGTGAAATAACATATGACTGCCGTAGCTGTGAATAAGTAATGCAGATACTATTACGAACCGTATTGCTTCCACACCATACTAGTTCCATCACATGATGATGATGCATCAAACAGCCCTATTCCCATTCATATCATATACTCTCGTCTCTCCCAAATATTGTTTATACAATCTCATCATTCCCAACCGCAATAATCCCCAACCTGTGTTGGATGTTCTCCCATTCCATCTCCCGCATTGATAACCGGCTGTCTGCACACCGAGGCTGCACGCTTAGCAGCACCAACCTGGAAACCAATTCAAATTAGGACATGTTCCATAAAATGAGGGTCTATTGACACATCCTTCCACAACTAAAGAAAGTCTTATTATTTCTAACCAACTACCTCAATCTATTAAAAATACAAACCTCCGGATGACGAAGTACCACAACATCCGAGTAACTTCCCATGATTTGAACCGAGTCTGCAAATACAATTTTTAACTTATATCACTAAAGCCAGTTCACAAGGCAATGAGCAATTATCGCACATCAATTAGCAATTATCGCACATTTTGGTTTAACACAACCAAAATGCCCACCTTCTAGGGTCTCTCCCTTGGCCACACTGCTGCTCTGTTGGTCCATTCCAATCACTGTTCCACCTAATCTTTGCATGGCAGCCGAGAAAGAACACGACGTTCTGGTCGACACCTCGTAGAACATCGACGCCATTACATAACCCTGAGCAGAGTACAATAGTACAATGCTAGCAATCAATAATCAATACCACCAACAAACCAGTCCTTTAGAAAAAACGGTCTCAATCGAACAAGCAAACGAATAAACTACTTCAGCAAAAGACGTAGACTTACCTGTAGGACATGATTCACCGGATGGTGCCTCTCCACATCATTTCTGAAGCGGTCAGCCACGTCGAGAACACGGTTCACCTGAAAAAAAGCCTTTTAACTAGGACCATAATTGCCTTCTGAACGCATAATTGCCAACGCCACGCGTACGTACTCTTAAATTAAATACAGTACGGAATAAAAATGCACTACGGGCACTTAAATACTGTACGGGGCAGAAATACAGTAACCAGTAACCAGTTGAACCCTCACCATAGTTTTGGAGAAGTTATCGACCGAAATGAGGCTCTGATTGAAGAAGACGCATTCCTGTAGTGGAGTCGAGGGCCGGGGAGGAGTGTGCAGAGGAGACAACTGAAAAGAAGGCAAATAAAGATATAAACAAAAAATGGTACCATAAGCTACAGAATACACAACTACATTCATGCTTCAGTACTCCAGCTTAAGAACAATCACCTCACCACAGACAAATTCAAATTGACAAAATACTACTGAACAAATAGCACAAATCACAGAAAGATTTTTCAGTGACAACATCTAATAGACCAACTACAGACGCCAACTGTTCAACATAAAAGTACGCACTTGTGGTGGAAGGGCCGACAATGCAGTGACCTACATATATGAAACTCCCCTTTCGTTTTATACATCTTATCCTAGTTACAAACTACTCTACCCGTTCATGACTTCAATACGAAATACTTTCATGGTTCCAGGCAAGCCACCTACACAAAACCTAAAATAACCAACCTCCGTAAACGTGCTGGACACCGACTTGCTGAGTTCCCTTCCTTCAGACTCCGCCTCCTCTTGCTCATCCAACTCGCGCAGTGCATTCTTGATCACTGGAAGGGACATGGGTTAGAGGGAAGACGCAAGCATCA
The DNA here is from genome assembly GCA_036852015.1 of Pelodera strongyloides. Classification (NCBI taxonomy): domain Eukaryota; kingdom Metazoa; phylum Nematoda; class Chromadorea; order Rhabditida; family Rhabditidae; genus Pelodera; species Pelodera strongyloides. Next base: position 84,186 of record JAANDG010000343.1, on the reverse strand, counting down.
CAAAGAATAACTAAGGGCGCTGAGCCATAACTGCGTTAGACAAATGATAATCAACAGCAATGTAATGCACACTTCCATCAATAAATCAATACATACAATGATACTGTTCCGTTCGCACATTTCTTCCGAATCCGGGCTTGGCGACCACACGACAGTCAATCAACGCTTCCTAAAGCAATTAACATGAATGAAGTAACTTAGCCGATTGTTCCATTGTTGCAAACAACATAAAACAAGACAACACCCCTACAAGCAGAGAAATGAATGCACAGTTACCATAAGTTATAAATAGCAAACACACCTCTCCTCTGATGATCACATTATGTACTCGTCCTCTCAACTTCATTCCCGCATAAGGGGTCCATCCACACTTGGATTCACCTCCCTCCACGGGCACCGTCCATTCTTCAGAGAGATCGACCTAAAGGGAGGAAATAGAAGAATAAAGAAAACGCTTTCCATTACATAAGCCATACCCGTTGAATACGGGCAAAATAATTAGCTCTATTACTTTGCGCACGTGGCATATTCGTGTAATTACGTAATAGACAGGATCCAAAAAGAAAAATAGTAAAACATCGATCTGACCTACCTCAATAAGGAAAATGTTTATACATCAACATACAAGGCATATACGACCTACCTGCGTGCGTAACCATTATGACCATGTACTCTGAGTTGCATGCACAAGATTGTCATCAATGAGTATCATAAAATAATAAAAAATTACCTCAATATATGTGGTTTCATCATCAGCTGGCAGTCCGAAAATCTTTCTCGGATTCGTGGACAGACGTTGGACCACATCATCCAAAGTGAGTCGACCCTGGACATAAGAAACAAATATTAAACTCTTTATTTAGAAAAACGAAAAACAGTATCAAATGTAAATTAACATGAAAAGAGAGAAACACACACAGGCTGAGCACATTCAAGAGGCTCAGCTTCTCACGCGGCTCAAAATAACACATATTCTTACCTCATAACTCATAACACATATTCTTGCCTCAAAGAAATTCAAAATCTAATTCGGAAAGATCTGTGGTACGAGTCAGTATATCCTCCGTACCGAGATCGAAAGGACCAAGGAAATGATCAAATAACAGATAACCCATATTCTTACCTCGTGAACTGCCGTGAGTAGCAGCGACAGCATGTACTCAACTCCTGGGAAACCAGGTGGTGGCTTCTCGGATCTCTTCTCTTCCGACGTGTGCGGCGCTGAATGGTAATGAATGAACAAATTCCATTTCCGATCACTGAATTTTCCTTCTGTGTAGGTCATAAAAGACTGGCCATGGTTCAGGCTTAAAGCGAAATAGCGGCCGGTTTTTGAAATGCATCATGAACAACTGAATTCTTACGTATTTATGTTAATTACTCGAATTTAGCCCGATTTTTTGTCCATTTGCATAAGCTGCATAATAATGATGGTGTTCTCGAAACGTTTCAAAAACCGGCCGGTATTTCGCTGTAAGACAATAACAACCAAATATCACAAAACTTGAGCATACCGTGGTCCGTTGCAAAACAGTCGATATACTTGAGATTATCCCACAATGCTTGCACATCTTCTGATTGAGCGAGGCGAGGACGCACCTAGATATTTATCATTAAGATGCTATCCACTGCCAGATATGTTAACTAACGCGTTCCGAGAGCCTGAGCGTACAATACCAACACGGACTTTGGCTTGGCTCAACACCACAATGTTTCATCAAACCACTATAACTAACTTGCATTGCTCGATACAATGCTAAGCGATTGTGGTTCAAAGTTCAAACCGCTGCCCACTGATTGGTTACAGGAACAAACAAAAAATAATTCACCTCTCTGACTCCTTCTGGCAATCGATCCACAGTGAGGAACAGATGATGGGGACACACTTCACAAGTCACCTTCCAATTCTGAAACGGAACATACAAATATACCGCTAAATTTGCGGATGAGAAAAGATACAATCCAAAATATGTGTAATAAGAGAACAAAGTAAACATCTAAGACTGCAAAATAGTTAGATAAATAACCGAGCTGTAAAAGTTAAAATGAAATCTACAAAAATGGAACCTTTTCTTTCGCGTCCTTAATCAGTTCGATCTCCTCCTTGGTGGCCACGTGACAAATGTGCACTAAAACACTCAAATTAGGTACAGTTTACTGTAACATTAGTCTTGTTGGAAGACACACAATGCTCGGAAACCAAAAAATTTACGTAGAAGATCAATTTCTTTAGAACATACTATTAACTATGAATTCTAAGACGCAGCCAACTAACGAATACAATAGTAAACTTTTACTTGAAAACTAGAGAAATGCTTTAAAGCGAAGTACCTGACGGTCTTTGAAACGCATTGTGGACAACTGAATTCTTACGTATTTACGCTAATTTGCTCGAATTTAGCTCGATTTTTTATTCTAATTTATGTTCATTTGCATACGCCGCATAAGAATGCTGGTGTCTGGTGTCCACAATGCGTTCCAAAAACCGGTCACTATTTCGCTTTAACAAAAAAGTTTAAACAACGTCTAAGAATCTCAAGCAACATCATTCAAACGCCTACCATGTCTGTCCGCCAGGTTCGCCAATGCGAGTATAGCAGCCAGGGTCTGTTTCTCAGCGTGACACACAATCACACGGTCAGACGGGAAGGTTCGCAGGTGCTAAATGTTATTTCATAGATACATACAAACTACACAGCCACAACCTAGTTTCACAGTTAAATAACAATCCAAAGCTAGCCTCGCCAACGAGTATTACAATCCTTAGTAATAGTAGAATCATGGGTGTGAATATTGTGAATTTGCATAAAAGTCAGCCTCACCTTGACCCAATCGGAGATATTGTCCATCTTGAGCGTGGAGAACGTGTCATTCAGATACATCTTCAGTCCTGCCACCTGACCACTCATACGGGCTGCCTTCTCACAGTTCTCAGTCGTGGCGCCCACATAGAGAGCGTAGTCGACGAGGGACTTGGACGAGGCCAACTAAACAATAATCAATATTATGAATTTGGCAACAAAAGCACACATCTCTCTACTCTTGTTCACATTAGAAAAACTCCCAGCTCTCCGTAAAGGACTACAGTACAATACACGTTTATCTCACTGTCAGTCACAGACTAGAAGCTAGAAAAGATTGCTCACCCTATCCTATATACAGTATACCGACATAGCTCACCTTATCCGTGAGTGTATAAGAGCTCTGATCAATCAATGGTGGGTTAGTATTGGGCATTGCCAATATGGTGGTGACTCCTCCTGCCAGGGCTGCCTTTGAGCATGTCTCCCAGTCCTCCTTATGCACTGCTCCCGGTTCTCTCACATGGACGTGCACGTCTACAAGGCCGGGGAGACGACGAAGTCTGTGTGAAGTGACACAGTCGAACACGGCGTTTGTGGCCGGACGCGGACCCAACATACGGAGAGCCTGAAGGAGTAAAACAATTACAATCCATTTAATCAACGTATGTAAGATACACACAATCTTCCAAATTATCGGGCCCAGAGAAAAAAAAAGATTGAAGATCGTTTACCTCGACAAACACCTTGGCACATTTGATATCAGTGATTAGGGGGATTCCATTGTCAATGGCCATTCGACGTGTACGGTAGCCATGAGTGCGGAATGCTGACACCTGAAATAGAGAATACATGTTAGACAAAACACACACTATGGAAGTTTACATACCTCCACACACATTCAATCCACTTCCTATGGACATTTGAAATCTTACTTATCTTACCATACTGCTGCCAACTATTTGATAAATTTGCCGCACTAACAAATCTCCTCATGGTCAGCTATGGACATCCGAGTAAAGTTATCTACACTTGACATACCCTATAGGCTCCGCTTCCTCTGATTGGTAGATTGATCACTAGATGGAAGTCCTTGTTGTTGAAGAACTCGGTAACTGATCTGGAATGAAGCGCTTAGAGGACTTACAATAACAGCTAGTTGGAGGATTAGGGCATCTACAATTCCAGCTTAACTTCTCAACGTCAACTACGAAAAACTCGTCATTCGCTAGAAGAAGTTACCTAATAGTCATTCGCTAAAACAAGTCACATAGAACAAAACAAAAGATGAATGAAGTAGATATAGTACCTGTTTCCAGCAGAAGTCTTCTCGTCACTCTGACCCTCCTCAAATGGCCAGTCCACCGCGTGAACCTGCAGTAAACGCGAAGATAAACAATAGGGTTCACCAGGTATGGCATAATGGATTTATCGAATAAGTAACCTCACTAGGTGTTACGGTTGACACATAGCAGTCCTCAAAACCCGATGTTTCATCCGCTACATATTAGATACTACTGTAGACAAACTTTTGATAGCAGTTGACTTCGCAAAATCTAGGACTCTACGAAACATGTATTAGAACAACCTTGATGTTATTGCTCTGGAAGTAGTCGGCCGTTCCCTTAGAAGCATAGAGTTCGAATCCGAGGGAATGAAGTGTCTGCACACTGCCCAACATCTCAGACTTGGCCTGGAAAGTAGAGAGCTTTATGTTTAGCCATCAGCCTTATCTTTCTATCTGTGCGCAAACAGACGTATATCTCCATATCGTTATCACATAAGTAAATCCCAAACTTACATGATATCCACCTAACGAAAGGAAAATCGTCTTCTTCGGGGGTACGAATCCAGTGGAGAGAAGTGCCTTCAGGTAGGCTTCTTGTCTGTTGGCGCCAAAACATGCCACCTAGAAACAGTTCCATACATACCAAAAAAAGGATGTTAATGTAGTCCAAAACTAGCATAAGAGCGTAACTGCGTAACCAGATTCTTCTAGTAAACTTCTGAGTTAGTGAGTCCAAATCAAAATACAAACCTCTCCTGTGGAAGCCATCTCCACTCCCAACATCACATCGGCACCAGCAAGACGCGAGAAAGAAAACTGAGGGACCTGGAACCAAATGATTTAAAATCAGTTATTTTTTTTGTTTAATCTAAGTCGACAATTAGCTAATGAACACAAAACTATCACACATCACTCCCTAAATATAAATATTCCAACCTTCACTCCGACACGTCCCTTTCCTCGTAGGATTCCGTGGTTTCCTCTGATTGTTTCCTTGAGGAGCGGGTTATCGGAGGCCATCATTGCCCGGGTCGCAAGGGCCACAAAATCAAAGTCCAGTGTTTTCGAGACGAACGGGAACGAACGAGAGACACGCAGGTTGCACTCGATGACTTTGAGTTCGTTGTCCTAAACAAGAAGAGCGTATATTAAAGAACTATACGGTGCTGAAACTTCCCTAGGAATACGGCTAGACAGAGGACCATAGTCCGTGTAAATCTATAAAAACCACCAAATTGACACTATGAAAGTTTCTTAAATGTAGTCGTTATTCGAATTACGTGAACTTATCACCTTCCCAAAATGGTGAATATCGAGCTACAAAGCGGAATCCACTCGTACAAAAAACCCACCTTAGCGATCAGCTGCATATTGAACGGTCCGTTCACATTAAAGGCCTGGGCAATCTGGTGGGTGATCTCCTTGATACGATCCAAAGTGACCTGCAGGTGAAAATACAAGAGTTTATACATGTTGGGCATACAGTACATCAACACCTACTTCAAGAGAAGTCTTCAGAACCTATTAACCTTGTTCAAGTCCTGTGGTGGTGTGACAAGGGTTGCATCTCCCGAGTGTATTCCCGCGTTCTCAACATGTTCTGAGACTGCAATCACCAACACTTTTCCTTCCATCGCCACAGCGTCCACATCAATCTCCTTGGCTTCTCTGCAAATAAAGGATCATGCTCATGTACTTCAGATATACATGAATGACAGACACCGATATGCATATGTAGGAAGTAGGACCAGGTGCAGGTTTATCAGAACATGCTTGCTCATATGATTTAAATAACCACTTGCTCATTGGAACTGTAAAACTAACTATCTTATCATCAGAGAATGAAACACAGCGTTATCCCGATAGGTGTGCAATATCCAAAACAAACTTCCTTTTTTAAACTAGTTACTTTCACTAGAGCTCGTCTCCCGGAAGGAAGCGCCTTCCCACAGGCAACAACAATTGCTCCCAATGTTTACTCAAATGAAATGTCTGACTGTTATGGGGAGACGAAGCAATAATTGCCTGAATATGTAAACCACCCACCTGATAAACTTGCTCACAACTACTGGGTGTTCCTTGGCTACAACGGCAGCTTGTTTGAGGAATACAACGAGGTCATCCTCATTGTGTGCCACATTCATCGCCGCTCCCGAGAGCACGTACGAAGGGCGAATCAGACAGGGATAACCCACTTCTGCACAAAACGTCTGGAAACAAGGAACCATGCCATCACATGCGTTTTGGTTCAGTAACATCGGGCTACACACGAAACTCGAAATAGACCAATCGAGAGTACCTAATTACCCTATAAAGACTTGCTAGTAAGCAAAGTACACTCCATCGATGCATTACTGCCTCATACCTTAGCTCCTTCCAGGTCTTCAGTCCGCTTCCACAAGGGCTGGGCAATCTTCAGTCCTTCGAGCATTCTCGAGAACTTGTAACGATCTTCCGCATTGTCGATATCATCCGGAGACGTGCCGAAGATGTTCACCTTAATACTCGAACATGGATAATGAATAATGAGTTAAAAATATGGCACCCGATCGAATTACTGGAATCAATGTGCACGGTAAAACGAGAATAAATGCTGAAGTTGAAACATTGCGGATCTCAGTATAACAAAACAAAAGAAAGAACTTGTACCGATAGTTAAACCTTACCTGCGCTCTGCTAAGGGACATTGCAATGTTGTTAGGAGCTTGTCCTCCAAATGCCAGAATACAACCCTTGGCCTTCTCCATTTCGTACACCTAAACATAACATAACAAAGTAAACCTGTTTAGACCATTCAATCGCCCCAGCCACCTCTTTAGGTTACACATCACACAACGATAGTAGAAGCATGAAAGACGCTCACGATCTATGCAACGATACAACTTTCTCGATACACCCCGTCGATTCACACTCTAAAGCTAAATACCAACCGGATTTTGAAACGCATAGTGGACAACTGAATTCTTGCGTGTTTATGCTGATTTACTCGATTTTTTACTCTAATTTATGCTAATTTGCATAAGATGCATAAGTAAGCATAAGAATGCTGGTGTGCTCTATGCTTTCAAAAACCGGCCGGCATTTCGCTTTAAATACAAACAAACTCATCCATACCTCAATGACGGTTTCAAAAGAAATCTCCTCAAAGTACAACCTGTCGCACATGTCGTAGTCAGTAGATACCTAAACATATTCACACTTAAAATGCTTAAAAATTAATTCAGAAGAATGAATCGAGACACCATAACTCCCTTTATCTCTAATTGTAATCAATTAGCATAAACATAAAGGTTTTTACTGATGGACACAGCTTCTTCTATTGTATAAACGAGCACCCCTACCGTTTCCGGATTGCAATTAATGGTGATCGTATTGTATCCTAGTTGCTTCAGTTCTCGCACACAACCAACACAAGAAGAATCGAATTCGACCGAGGAACCAATTCTGTAGACACCGGATCCCAGTACTACAACACTGTTGCGCTGAAATTAGCAATGATAAATAAACGATTACAAAGTCCAACAATTAAAGGGTTCAGCCATGTCTTCATCAAATGTATTTATCGAAAAGATTATTATCCATCATTATCCAGAAGTTAGAGTCGTCCGATGTCTGATCACTTTGATGCAGGGGTACAGGTTGGTGCGTGAGCACACGCACGAACCACCTCCGGATTGGTTTTGACCACCTCCGGCAGCAATTCGAAATTTATATATTTGACCGAAACATGGTGTTTTACCAAAACGGTCTATCACTAAGCTAAAGAAACCACCTCCAACCACCTCCATTTACACGTTCTGAGCATACTGTACTCGCGATCGGACAGAGTCTGTCAAACACGTTACTATCTTACCAACCTCAGCAGCCATGAACCATCACATTACAGTAAGAAACTCCAAAAAAAAAAGAAGACAAAAAGTGGAACAAAATCTCACCGCAGTGAATGTGACATCATTCTCCTGTCCATTGTACGTGAGATAGAGGTAGTTGGTCTGAGCAGGCCACTCTCCGGCTACCGTATCGATCTGTTTGACACATGGACGGATTCCGAGCTTTCCACGCAATTCACGCACCTTCCACTCGGTACTAGAAAGATACTTTGTTAATGAATCACACAACACTACAACATTTTTTTTATAACCAAAATGGCACTATAACCAAAATGACAAACACTAGCTTAGCATACATCTTACTCCAGAGGCCATATTCGCCACTCGATTTCAGATGGGGAGTTCCCCCGTCTTTTTCTCTCGCCCCTTACATTAGAATGTTATTTTCTGTCCCCAGGGACTATTTCCCCTAGGTAGTCGAAGTGGTGAATATAGCCGCAGGGAAAGGGAGCGTAAAAAAAACAAGATTAAACAGATTAGGAAACAAGCTGACCTTCCAATCTTCTTGGCGATCTGACGATCCGAGAAGCCAGACTGTTTGGCCTCCAGAAGTTGACTGGCCGTTAGAGAAGTGAACTGCAAGGACCAAATTACTGAGGTTCGAAGCGGATACCAGTAAGGGTCTTGACGACTCTGGACGACCGAGATATGTTATCACGTTTATATTTATTTCCAAGTATCTATTTCATCTACGTTAATTTCTCTTTTTCATCGTCTCTCACGGTGTTGCGATCTTTTAATGAGTATAATAAATATTCAATATTCAACAAGATCTTCCCGAAGTCAATGGAAAAAAAACACAAAAATAGTGCCTACCGTCTCATTCCTCAGCTTCTTCATAATATCAATGATATGACGCATTCGATGCAAGAACCATCTGCAAGGAACAGAAACATTATGTTTGAAAGAAGGAGAAGAGCACGCCAACTCTCATTACTTAAACTAAACAATAAGCCAACTATCCAACCCACAAACCTATCAATCTTGGTCAGGTTGTAGCAAGTCTCCACATCGAAATCCCCGTAATACATTCCTCGCGCAACGGCAAACATCCTCTTGTCTGTTGGGCAAGACAAGTCCTGAAGATTAGTTAATATCAATATCAATCAATACAAAATGCAGAAGAATGTACCACTTCGATAACAATTGCATACGCTTTCAAGGTTTAGTTTAATTCTGAAGAAAAAAAACCATACTTACCGTATCGGTGGGCATTCTAGGGAAAGCGTCGGGGCTGAATCCATCCGCAGAATCAGAAACCATGCGAAGTGCCTTCTGGAAGGCTTCTTCGAACGATCGACCGATTCCCATTACTTCTCCCACACTCTTCATCGAAGAACCGATCTGAGGATAAACATAATAATACACTACGAAAGTAATCATTAAGATACCAACCAGCTAATGAAGTAACATCCGTTCTGTAGTGGGCTAGTGAGCACATAAATCAACGTGAACGGCAACGGAACGTGTTCCCCTGAACAAAAGCCGGGTGGTGAACCTTCTCCAAAACATACCTGAGTAGAAACACGAGCAAACTTGCTCAGATCCCATCTGGGAATCTTGACCACACAGTAATCCAAAGAAGGCTCGAAACAAGCGGTCGTCGTACCAGTGACAGAGTTTCTAAAGCAAAGAGTTTCACACACAGTATAAACGTAAGGTAGCTACGAAGGTCAGTGATGCAAGAACGACATTATATTTGAAAGCCACACTCAACATCGAAATAACTAACCGTATAACTGGCAAATGTTGTCCGAGTGCCAGTTTTGCAGCCACATATGCCAATGGATATCCTGTCGCCTTTGAAGCGAGAGCAGACGAACGAGAGAGACGGGCATTCACTTCAATGATGAAGTACTAAAATACACAGTTATACATCATCACTCACTCAAATATAAATAACAGAATACATCACAGAGAATACAACACACTTCATTCATATCACACTATTACTCCATTGATTTTACAATACTCAAATATTCACAAACAATAGGGGAAACGTGATGTTTCACTAACGTTCCAAATTTCGGAATATAATAACTTCGCAATTCTAAGACCATACCTGCCTTTACCGAAGGGAAAAATAATACAATCATTTAGCGTCTCTCCCTACCTGATGAGAATGCGGGTCGAGGGCGTACTGAATGTTGCACTCTCCAATAATTTCCAGATGTCTGATCACTTTGATGGCACAAGTTCTCAGCATATTGTACTCACGATCGGACAGAGTCTGTGAAGGGGCAACAACAACCTGGAAAGAGTGGAGAGCATTAAATTCCTGTCGCGAATTTACACAAAAATAGTGACGCAAATATAGGGGATACAACTTTAGCTCTAAGCTTACAACAACGAATAAAAGACTGAGGGTGACTTACCGATTCTCCTGTATGAATTCCCAGCGGATCCACGTTTTCCATATTGCACACAGTGATACAGTTATCGTACGCATCGCGCACCACTTCGTATTCCACCTGCAAAATAATGGTAACAGATCGAAATATCAAAAACAAGACAAGACAAGACAAGACCACGATAAACGTTTTGCTCACAACAAACACTCAGTTCATAGGATCCTCTGATGCACACAATCTATAATATATTACAGAACACTTGATATAAATACAAACCTCTTTCCATCCCTTGAGACTCTTGTCGACAAGGACTTGATCCGAGTGAGCCAGTGCTTGTTGAGCAATTTTGATCAACTCATCACGAGAAGATGCGAAACCAGATCCAAGACCTCCAAGAGCATAGGCAGCACGCACCAGAACAGGGTAGCCCAACTGAAAAGACATTAGAAAATCTACCAAATAAAAATAGAAGAAAATAGACTAGATATCAAACATGTGACTTTCTAAGTTTCTAAATATATACCCCACTATAGGATCATTCGAATCATGAGTGTACGAGCGCCATTATTGTTCGATAAGTGCAATAGCAGTTAACATAAGAGCCCCCCTCATAGAGAATAAATCTTGCAAAATGCCAGCCAAAACGGCCAATTGTACTCCGCACCGCATAACCGCATGACCGCATAGACACCGCATGGGCACCGCGTGCGGTCAAACAACGCACGGAGACCGCACGAGTTTACCAAACACCGCGCGGACACCGCATAATGTAGGCGGAACTCCAAATACCTCATCAGCAGCCTTGATTGCTCCTTCCATTGTGGTGGCCGCCTTACTCGGGGCCACTTGTTCTCCAATCGAAGCCATTTCTTCGTTGAACTTCTCTCTGTCCTCTGTATTCATGATCGTTTGGATTTGTGTTCCCAACACCTGAAAAAATTTATTAGATCCAGAGAATAAAAGCACAGTGTCCAGTCTCATGAATGAACGGGACAAATCTAAATGTTTCATATGGATTATAAGGCGATAAGCTATAGGTAGACTCAATAAACTGTGTGCATTACATACGGAAGAAAATGGCTGTCACTACCTGCACATTATACTGCTCGAAGATACCGTCTTTGTGTAGATCAATCGCACAGTTCAGAGCTGTTTGACCACCAAAAGTACAAAGAATTCCAGTTGGGCGTTCCTTTTTGATCACCTGCAAGAAAGCAAATGTGTTACACATGCATAACAACATCAGAGAATTCACAAAAACACGAAGCCCCATATGACTCATCAAAGGGGTGGGATACTTCACAATAACTTCAAAGATATAGTGAATAAGACACCTCGACACCACAATAGAACCCGTGAGAGCACTAGAATAGAAAGGCAAAATAATATAAACCCACATCCGAGACGTATTCCTTGGTGATTGGCAAAAAATATGTGAGATCAGCAAATCCCTTGCTCGTCTGCACCGTCGCCACATTGGGATTGATCAGAACCGTACGGATACCCTCCTCGCGGAGAGCTTTGAGAGCCTGGAACGAAATACAATCACGCAACGATTAACTGCATAATGTTTTCAGTTTTCACTATGCAAAATTAAACTCTAGCTGTAAATGTAAGGAAAAACAACTAAACACGGAGGTCACAGGTTGCTAAATATAAACATAAAGCTCAAAAGGATTAAGAAACATGAATGATCCCACCTGAGCACCACTGTAGTCAAATTCTCCAGCTTGTCCGATTGTCAGGCCACCAGATCCGAGAACAAGCACCTTCCTTTGCGGTCGGATCTCGTACTTCGACTCGTAGCGGATCTTCGACGTGATTTCACTATCAACGCTAAACAACCACTAACATAATGATGTTGATATCACAGAAATGAATAAATAACAGATGAAGAGCATACACTAAACACTATAAACGTATAGTTAACAAAAACCACCAACCAAACAGATTCTCCCTTCTTTGCCCGTCGTACAGCATCCAAAAAAATGTCAAATAGAAATTCGCAGTCCTCTGGTCCGGCACGGTGTTCAGGGTGGAATTGAACACTGCAATTAAATAGTATATACAACATTTTGTAAACACCAATAAGAGTAATAATGTAAAATATGAATACAATAATAATAAAAAAGGGAAGAAACTATGACTATAATATTTGAATATAAATACCCACGGACCTCATTTCGACCTCTGGAGTAATATAAATCCCTGGGCAAAAAGAGGAACACTCAGTCGAAGAAAAGGGTCAAACTAATAGGACTAACTCTAATCCAGGATACAAACAAACCTGAAGAACGGTTTCGTCTTGTGCACGATTCCCTCGTTTGTCTTGTCATTTTCGTTGGTGAAGAGAGGTCGCCAATCAGCAGAAAGACTATCTACATCGACCTAAAAGTAGGAATGTTTCTGTGTGCTAATATAGCCACAAAAGTAGGTAATAATTTTAATGGCACTTAGGTGGATAAGAGACAATCGATAATTTTATACACACAAAATCAAAGTTTCAGACGAGTGTAAACTCACAGCGAATCCGTGATTTTGACTTGTGATGAAGCATCGGCCAGTTCCCTCATGTGTGCAAGGCTGATTGTGTCCGCGGTTACCGTACCTTAGAATGGGTGAATATGGTACAGTACAATCGGAAAGAATACAAGGTTACCGCACTAGAGTTAATCGATCCACAATTGTGTATGATACATTTCAACTTTCTGAACTGTGTAATATCCCTTCCTCACACTATATCACTACTTTATTCACCCATACAATCAATCAAGTACAACATCAATCAAGTACATGGAACAAGTGTGGAAGGTTTTCTATATATAATTATTCTGAGAATAAACTCAATGAGTCACTCACTTCAACTTATAGGTGGTCGCTTCTGCAGCTCTAGCTAGAAGCTGGTGTCCAAGACAGATACCGAATACTGGGGTCGTTCCCCTCTTCAGAACATTTCTCAGACGATCAACGATTTTCGAACACTTCTCTGGATCTCCGGGTCCATTTGAAAGGAAAACACCATCAACTTCTGAATAGGAGAGAATTATTAATTTTGAAACAGTGTGTGCCTACAAAATGGCTAAAAGTTCGGAAATACGACTCGTACTTTCGGATACAAGATGCAATGTCGAGCTGACACAAGTTTACTAATAATACAAACCTGAAACATCACGTTTCCTGTTTTTCCTTCAGTTTTCAATTATTAGGCAAGTAACCACGTGGGAACTCGGAATTAAAGAGCTAGGGTACCATTACCATTGGTTTTCGTCATTTCGTGCATAATGCACAACGATGTCTAATGATTACGAAGGAAAAATGATTAGAAACGTACCCTTATCAGAATCGAAAGGGTGGTCCCATGGTACCACTTTGACAGTGGCCCCCCTGTTCGCCAAACATCTGATCTGATTGTTCTTCAGTCCACAATCAACGGCAACAATTGTCACATCACCGTGACCGAACACTTCCTCAGACTAAAGTAACATGTTAAATGAATATAAAGAACTACTTTCAACGAGACCCCTAGACCAACAACTCGTTCCAACAAAACAGTCACATACAAAAGCAGTTTAATTTCGATATTTTTTACGACATACTGCTAACCATAAATAACGACCGTGAATATACATCACACAGCATAGAATATACAATCGAAATTTTATATATGCATATTTTATATACGTTCCGCATAAGCGTATTATAACAACATCCACCGCTCACCTTTCTAGATACTTTAGCCACCAAATTCTCTGCATTGATGTCTTTGAACGGATAGGACGACACATCATCGCCTTCGATAATCAACTAAAATAATCACCTATTACAATATGTTATCACACAAAAAACTATTAAACTATACCCCCAATTGTCCCTTGACACTTGACGCTAAAATAGAACGCACTTCAATCAACGTTCGACTTTTTTTTCACAAGCGGTCACTCGGGGTCAAATCTTTGCTGAGAAAAAACGGGATTGCCCGTTCTTTTACAACCGTCGGGAGATAGGGTGACAGCCATTGAACATTAGGAGATAACACATGCGATAAGAGATATTGATATTGACCGACGGCCGAGTGACCACAACCCGCGGGAAAAGTCTAGACTTAATCACTGGGAACTGAGCGAGAAATAACAGGAAAGCAGGAGTGTCCGGGAAGACGGCAGTGTATGTCTCACGGCAACGATCACACAAACTACACGGACATAGAAAACAGACGGTCGGATCTAATGAGCAAAATCGTGAATAAAATAGTTGAGTGAGATTAATTTTCAATTTCCCATAAACTGCGAGGGATGAAACTCAAATAACCCTCATGAACACACCTTAGCCTTCATAGTTCCTTGTTCGCGGATTTTCTTCGTAAGCATTCTGACGTCAACACCGGCAAGACCCGGGACTCCGGCCTCCCGGAGATATGTAGACAAACTTTTCATACTCTCCCAGTGTGATTCTTCTGAGTCGATGCATATTCTGGAGTCACACGATTAGCATCTTCAGAAGCGGAATCCACGGAGGAGCGTAACGCACAGTTCGGGAACGCACTAATAGCACCCAAAATCAAAAACCGGTAATGAACAAAAGAATAAAAACAAACAAACTAACAAACGTACTTGTCAACGATAAGGGCGGCAGGCCAGACTTTATCACTTTCGAATGCAGCTGGAAGACCGAACTCATCGACCTTTAATATAGAATAATGCAGTGTTTCTCTCTGTCTATTTCGATCTCTTTTAAAACATATTAATAGAGTTTAGTATATATAATATTGAGTGGAGTACATAAAAGGCTCACAATACAAATGTGGGCGCTATTAGATGTGATGAACGTGTATGAACATTGAATGGAAACAAACCAGGGACTGATCCGGGACTCCATAGTTACCGATCAAAGGGTAAGTGAGGGTGAGTAGTTGGTCAGCGTATGAAGGGTCCGTGAGAGATTCAACATATCCAACCATTCCAGTTTGGAACACTAAACGACTATAATAACAACAAAATAACGGTTTTGATTAAAGTAGCTACATAGATTATAAGATTAGTGAGTACACAAAACATTGAAGTCAAAACTGACCAATCTCTCCAACCACACTCTTTGTGGCTCCAAAAATCTGTCCCTGAAAGGCAGATCCATCGTCCAGGTATAGAGTGGCCTTCATTGTCTCCCAGCTCATATTGGCCCCTGAAGAAAATAATAATAATAATGATTTTGTAAACAATATTTCATTCATAAAACAAAATGACTAGGGGCGTGTAGCGTCTGCAACATTTCAAACAAAGAAAGGCAGCATCACGATATATTTAGAGTCTAAAAATAAGAACCGATGTGTCATAATAACGGTATAGATACATACGCACCATAAAGACTACCTAGTTGTTCACAAAAAAGGCACGCATAAAAAGCGAATTTTAATAACTAAAGCATCGAAGACCGTCTATGTGATTCGCTATAAACAAACGGAACACTCGTATTTGAAAGTGTAAAGTGCAAATTTTAAAAAAGAGTGACCCGGGTGATTCCCAGAGTGGGACAAGGGAGGGGAGGGAGAGTGAAGTGCACGCACGAAAAGTGAAAACAAAATAGTGATTTCTATAACGCGGCTAAAAATAACATAGGCCGCAGACGATAAAGGGCGGAGAGAGTGTTTATGTGCTATAGAGTGCAGCACGTTATGGCAGCAGAGTTTTTTTTTTTTTGAGGAGACACGAGACAGGAGAGAATTTTAGAGAGAGATGTGTTCTGATGGTTTTTAGCGTTTGTTTTGCTTCGGCGGCTTATGATATAAAAAGATCAGCTTGTTTAAACCGCGTTATTAGATAACAGATTATTAATGAATTTAATATTCTAGAAGCTTTTTCTCATAAACTCACGGAAGAATTCGAAAAAACGGTGAAAGCCGGGCAATAAACTTCGACCCAAACAAAGGGGCGGGGAAAAGTGAAGCTATGTCGTTGAAAAGGCTATTCCGAGAAGGAATAACAAGACTAATTAAAATCTCTGATTAATTTTATACTTGCAGGAATGTTTGCTGAAAGAATTCTCTGCCCTAAATTGACTAATTTGGTGAGGGCTACTGTAACACGTCTATGGAAAATTATCCGACAAAAACTTAGTCAAACATATGGAATGTACGTGTTTCGATTTTCCGAAGATGTAGTCCATAGTAATTATGGACGATTAGCGTTAGAGTTAGGTGAAGTGCTGTTTGGACTGGGAAATGAGGCATATATAGCCTGACTTACATCTCCCTGTAATGTCGGAAATATATATAGAATTAATACATTTGTACTTGGAATATTTAAATACACTCTTTCTTTAGGGCGCCTTTAAGATGACCGAAAGAAAGCAAAAAATCCATTTTCGGCCGTGGATGGGAGAAAAGAATTTTTTTTAAAGACAATGCAAAAACAAGATACGCGGAGAAAACCCGAAAAAAATTTTTTTTTTTAATTCTCCAAGTAATTTATTTTCGGCCATCGAATGGGATTTTTTTTCTTTCGGGCATCAACGCGCCCTTACACTCTTTCTCTCTACATAAAAATTCATCTAGACCGTACACATCAAATATATACAAGACCTGTACAACTTATAAGTTCACCATGAAACGCAAGTTTAGCGCTGGCACACTTCGTGATGACCTAACGGCAAGTATATGCAAAACACCCAACTATAAAAGACCAAAAAACACTATGCAAATTATTTTACAGTTATTAGGGCACGGTTTGTGTGCTGCAAATAAAGTGACTTGTCAACGCTTCCGATAGCCAAAATGTACAACAACGGGTTGGTTTTTTTTTATAAAATAAAAGTCGATCTAAGAGTGCTAAGTAAACGCGAACCCTCCTGATTGAGGAAATAGTACAAAATGTAATCTCTCACGTAACTCTGATAAGGAGACAAGCTCCGCCTTCAAAACCATGCTCCTTATGCCATAGGCAGTATAAGACTTGTAAGAGCCAATGGCAAACGTCTGATTGTGAGACATATGGATCATCTTCTAGACGTAGTGAATATCCTGCTAATGATTAGTTAACTTCACGCCATGATCAAATAGTTTTCGCCATGATCAAATGGTTTCCAACCGTTTGGCGACCGGGCGTTGACCATTTGACTATCGCTATTAGAGCCCATTGGTAAACATTTGCGAAGCATAAGTCACTTCATTGTGAAGAATCTCATAATAATCAACTTCCCATTACAGTGGTGATGTAGATGTTGCTGCGTACCTTCCCTCAGTGGTCGGTTCGGCTGCGGTGCTGCCCTCCGAATGCGTGCTGTCGGCGAGATATAATCAGAAGAGCAATAAGTTGGTTATTAAAAGATGTACTAATTTGGAGAGTTGAAGGTCAGGTCCAAAATGCGCATATTTTCAATCTCACTAAAAATAATTCCCTACATAACTTTAAAAGTTCATTTAGGATCCGATTTACTTACTCAGTGACATGGGAGGAGACAAAGGAGGAGGAACACAAGGTGGCATATGGTGAGGGAAATCATATGCTGTATCGTGATATCCAACAGAGCTTTCATAACTCACATTTTCAGTGTTTCTCCTCTCTCATACATAATATATGTATATATAATTCCGTGACATCAATAAATAGGGAAAAAAACGATTATTTATTATTTCACCAAATAACGAAATTCTCACAGACGGCACTTCGGAAGCGGTTACCAGTGTGGAAAGTAACGGATCGAAGGGAAGCGACTCTACTGGTATCAACTTATTCTTGTTACTTTTAGAAATATACATCGTAAAAGTGCTTGTACTTTGTATATAATAAAGCTGGCGCGGAAAAAAGCTTTATTCTAACCATTGTATGTAATAACAACAAATAACCGTAAAGGAATCGTAAGCCTCCTTCTATCACCTTCTATTCTTCCTAAGGTGTTGTGTGTGATGGCCCGTGTGGTCGTCCCCATCGTCCGGGAGAGTTGACCGTTCTGGGAAGATGTGGGCACTACTTGTGCGAGAACTGCCGTTACATTGTCGTCAATCCTGATGGTGAGCGGTACCTAATGAATCATGTACCAAATAACGGGAGTTGCTCAGAGAGAGAGAGACAGACAGACAGACAGACAGACAGAGAGAGAGAGATAGCGTCATAGGATTATTCGAGCGAGGAGAAACAATGAACAAAGATACATAGACTGAGTTTACCTTTCAGGTACCGAGGGCTGTTCCTCCTTCGACTGTTACCGTGCAATGATGGCCGGACATCTTCCGCATGATGTGATTAAGAGTTATTACGACGAGTACGTGATTACCATGGAGAGGGAGAGACAGAAAAAGGTACAGTAATTATTGATTCACACTGCATATGTTACGGTACTCCAATAGTTACAGTATACCTAAAGTCAGATTAGTTTATTACAGTGCACATTTAGCCCGAATTCGGATCTTGTGGAAAGAGAAAGAAGGAGACGTCACAGAGGAGACGCCATGAAAAGTGGGGAACAGTTTCAAATATGTATGTTGGGAGAAAATAATTGCATCCTGTGGTGACAGATGAGGTTACCCTGAATGAAACACCACACTTTCGCGTCGCACAAACACAAAAGGGTGATCCGCCACTGCGGGGCGGCACACACCCTCTAATTGTAATTGGTGCGCGGCGGGTGCGCCATATGTGTGAGCAAGGGTGCGCCATTGGTGCGGCATATCGCTGTCGCGCACTCGTGGCGCGCCCGCCGCGCACCAATTACAATTATAGGGGGTATGCCGCACTGTAGTGGCTGTGGCTGATCATCCTTCTGTGCGCGGAGTTTTACTTTATTTTTTTTAGTAACAAATTGCCATGCCAAAATATTCTCATCATTGCACCACACACCACATCTTTAAAAAAAATGCTGAATATATAATCTGATGAAAATTTTTCAAAGGAAAATAGACATCAAGTGTGATTTTCACATTCCATCAACTTTTGCAGTGGTGAAACTTCGGTGTCGCTGTCTCCGAACCCTCGTAACAGAGCAAAATCGCGTAATGGAGTCAATTACAGTAGTGCCCCTCCCTCGAATAATGAGACTAGTGCATTCACATCGTCCATTATTAATTCGACCAACAGTGATGCGGTGGGCATTTATTATTATTTATGTTTGTTAATTATTTTTTGTGCGACTAAAAAAGTAACTGGAAAAACCATGCGGTCAACTGTATTCAACGGTGCAAAATATTACATATACGCGGTTTTTTATACATAGTTTGACGACTTTAGCTAGTTGCGTAGATGAAGATGCGTAACTAAACGGTGGCTAAAACTGGTGATAATTAAAAAAGACTACCTTATTCGTTTCACCTCCATCTTCAGATTGTGACCACTGCCTCGAATGAAGTGATCTGTGTGCGTGTGATTGTTATTGAACCGGGACCGCACAAGACTATTAGAAGGACTCATTTTGAAGTGAGTTTAAGGATACACTTTCAAATAGATTAAATGAAAAGTTCTGTTCTTTTGATAGGTTCGTAGTTAGTGTGGATCCACCCGGCTACCGTAGATCACTTAGGTGATATTCTTTATATTTTTCCCATTTCCTCATTTCAGCGTGAAATTCCGGCTTCGGAATCCGTTCTGAACTCGTTGAAGATGATGGCAAATAGCCGATTAGAGAAGATCACCGAAACCAAGTAATTTTACACTTTATGATTGAGCATGAATTAGTTTTTACTGATTTATTGATATTATGCTATTACTCATTATTTCTTATTATATATTTCCCATGCTTCTAAGTATAATATTATATACGCCTATCATTATTACTTGTTCGTTGATGGAATTCATTTTTCAGCTTTCCGGGAAACATCCATTTCATCAGAAAGCGGGGATCGCCGATGCAGGTAATACATACATGCATATTATTCTCCGACTACTATTATATCTTTTTTCTTCAATAGTTGAGTTACACGAATGAGTACCACGGTGTGGCTGTACCATGGGGTTACAGGGAACATCGGTAATCGATGGGTCGAAGTCCCGGGTAGGCTGACCAACTTACTTACTTACCATCCAAGTTAGGAATAAGATGGTTGGGGTAGATGACAGCTCAACGATTACAATTAGATCTCCGTGGTGATAAATTAGAACTGCTACAACGTTTGTGACTGTTAGTTATAGAAGAATGTGACTGTTGTGCATCTTATATTAAAAACATAATTTATAGCAGTATTCAAGTCCACATAATGATATTAAATGGATACTTCGATCCCCTTTCTCGCTATATGAATTACCCCGACGGTGTGTTTGAGAATGCGAACTCATTCCACACTTGCAATTTGCAACTGGCTTATTTATGACAAATTATGAAATACAATAAAAATCCCGTGTCTGCAATACCCTATATTGTGATGTAATCATTGAATAATAAATACATATTATTGAATAATTTGAAGATAATCTATATCTTTTACACCCACACCTAATCTGTTTTTTGTTTACCTACGAGTTTCAAAATCAAAAACTTTTCTGAGCTTTTGTGGATTAGAGCTTCCGGTTCCGGAGAACATAACTGTGTTTAGCTCTCTCATTCTTCCTCTCTCTCTCTGTTTCTCTCACTGTTTCTCTGCCTCTCTCCCTGTCTCCCTCTCATATTCTCTCTGCTCTTCTCTCCCTCTATCAAATAATGATAAAGATCCGTAAACACAAATGAAACTTTACTAAATGTACGCTTTTAAAGGCTTAGAACATCGGAAATGTTAAGCTTCAGCTAGCAGGAAAGAGAACATTGTAAAATAAGTTACGGAAAATAAACTATTCGGGAAATCGCTTCCGGAAATTCTTGTGAGGCTCGAACTTACGCTAAGTAGCTTAAGTAGAATCCCGAGACCCAGACAGCCTTCAAATTTACTTTTTGCAGTTCAGTTGTTTTATAAAATGAGATAATAGCTGATATTATTTGCAGGAAATTCCTCTGGACAAACTGTCGACTATGCGCCTTCTCCATCTTCCGGCAAGGAACTCTACCCTTCATTTCGTGGTCGATTTCCACGGAGATTTGAAAACCAAAAATTAGATTTTATCCGGACAAAACCAATATTATCAAATTAAATATTTAATAATCTTTATTAGTGAAAAATATTTAATAAAAGTATTTAGTTGCGATTGTTTGTCTGTGAATTGAAAATACCATGTGTGCAGGCATTTTTTGTTTGTTTTCTAGATGATCTTCGTTATTAATTTGAGGAATTCTTCAAAGTTATATTACCGAAAGCCCCCCCCCCTCCCAAATTTTAATTTTCTATGAAAATTAAAAAAAGATCAGGACCACCGTCGTATTCTTGTGGTTATCACCAACTAAATCACTGCAAATTGCTTATAAAAAAAGTTGGAAAAATGGTAAAAGACGGCATTTTCTTGGACAAAAACACGGATTTTACGATAAAGAACTGACAACTGTTTGCTTTTCTTTTAGTCTATAACACAAATGATTGTGGAACGCTTATCATCTTTGTAATGGGCCATTCCGAGGACTTTAGACAAGAATTACTACATTTAGAACTGGGAATATGATGGGACGGAATCTTACGAAATGCAGCCCGTTACAGCCAGACACGATATTTAGTGAAAGAATTTAGAGGTATCTTATCATATACATATATGTAAGGGAGGTATTTGTCAGTGAAAATTATGAAGTGTTACTTTTGCATAGGCGGCATAGGTAGTGTATTCTTAATTATGCTACAATACCGGTCGGTTTTTGAAACGCATCGTAGGCAACTGAAATCTTACGTATTTATGCAAATTTGCTCGAATTCAGCTAGATTTTGTAAATTTGCATAAGCTGCATAAAAATGCTAGTGTACTCGATGCGTTTCAAAAACTGGCCGGTATTTCGCTTTAATTTTCCCTAATCAGTGATTGACCACAGATTACGGTAGTAGTAAGAAAATGAGAAGTGCTCCTCCAATCGTTGGTGTCGTTGGTGCAACTAAAATGAAAAGTAATAAAAGCTGTATTGTTAATTTATTCAAAAAAAGGAAACGAAATATAATCAAAGTTGAGGAGTCTTTGGATAGTATTTGGCATCACAAGTAATACACAAAGTAGGGAATTTATAAAAAGTATGAAAACTGCAATTCTAGTACAATATTCAGCGAAAGCAAGATGCGGCAAGAAAATTAAAAACATCGAGAAAGTATGGAGCGTTTATATTTTATAATATGGAATTATTACAAATAGAATCAAAAATAAATATATATAGCAATGCAAAAAAAAAGAAGAAAAGCATAAATATATGTATAACAAATGCAGATAATTCATATGTAATAATTCAAGCCAATATCACATTCACATCGTAAAGCGGTTTCTAAATCTGTTATATATGTGGAAAATGTTTATTTTTTTTAATAAAAGTTTTATGGTAAAATATTATGAAAGAGCGTTTGAAGCTAACTTCTTACAATTAGCTCAACACATGGATTTTAAGCTCAGATCTGATAGAAAACCGAATGCAGAATACGACTAGTTCATCAAGAATCATGTTAGGTACAATATTGCATTCAAACTGCGAACATCCAGTTCAGGCCTTGCCTTGATAATTTCCAGAGACACATAGAAACAAATAATGATATAATTGCTCTACAGTATACATATAAAGACAAACTACAGAAACTTAGTCGGAAACCGGGGGTGACGATAATGAAGCAGCCAATTGCGGTGAGAAGTGCCCGAAAAGAAGCGAATGCTGCGGGTGCATCATATCCATTCCAAATTGCTGCGAATCAGACGGACCAAGTTCAGTCAAATTCTGAAATAGTACTGTAATTACTGTAATTTTGGCGTTTAATCCATTTTTCTTGTTAGCTGAGTTCAGTTTGAGGATAATCTTACACCTACGTAAATTCAGATTTGTATTATAAACGCATTACTGCAAATCACGCACATAGGTATATGACTTCGGAACTACGTCTTTTTTTGAGCCATATTTTTCGGGTAGAGAGCCAAATTTTCGTTACCGTGCGTTTTATTCAAACACTGTTGCAATACAGTAACACGCACTGTTTATTCAGGTGCCACTTGCTATAATACACCTTTAGATTGCATCATCAATCACTTCGGGACCCTCTTCACTCCTCTGCCTCTGCACCCAATATATTATTGCGCACCTTACTCTAACAGTGACCGGAGATTAATGTTCCAATCAAGTAGGTGACAAATAACAAATCCACACTTGCGTACGCAGATTACATAGCAACTTATGGTCATCATGAACTACGCATATAGCCGTGTTAAATACCTTTGTGCTAATTCGAGAGCTCATCGCCGTAGGAGAGAATGAGAATTTATTTATTTATATATTATTATATTTATATACAAATAAAGTAGGTCTATAGTAATCAAAACTATCAATAGCTATACAAACAGCAAAAGTCTGATGTTCAATTCCAATGAAACTAAACTACAAACTACATCTGAAATCCAAATACCTTACCATTTGATTCTGTTGGTGATACTGGGTGGCGGCATCCATCTGATCCATTCCATGATTCCACTGTGGGTATTGATGGATATCGATCGGACCACCCAAGTTGTCGACGTGGGTGGTCGGAGAAGAAGCGATCAACGGACCCACACCGCTCACTCGAATACCACTGAGGGCTGCCTCCTGAAGTCGAAATTTATGAAAGATATTATTATGTCCGCCTAAAGATTAGTAGTAAAGGACAACTCTTTCCACTGCGATTCATAGTTAACCATTTTTATTTGTCTTTCGTAATACCGTTTTTTTTTTGCTTCCATAAACCCTTGTAAATTTGGCTCCTCTCGGTCTCACGTATACCTTTACCCAAGTTCCCTGGGCACCCATCCCTGACTCGCACTTATACCTTTACCCAAGTTCCCTGGGCACCCATCCCTGACTCGCACTTATACCTTTACCCAAGTTCCCTGGGCACACATCCCTGACTCGCACTTATACCTTTACCCAAGTTCCCTGGGCACCCATCCCTGACTCGCACTTATACCTTTACCCAAGTTCCCTGGGCACCCATCCCTGACTCGCACTTATACCTTTACCCAAGTTCCCTGGGCACCCATCCCTGACGTGTAATGTCCCCTCACTCCCCTCAATAACTTATATAACCCAGTGTACCATTTCGTGCGGCATATGTGTGCTGCGTCTTGCATCTGTCTTCAATTGGTGTCTCTAATTTTCTAATGTACTTCCGGCCAGTGAACCAGGCCGCGCGCATCCACCACCAATTATCCCTTACATATACACGGTGGTGCGCGGCAAAGATGCCGCACGCGGGAAAAGGACTAACGCGATTAATTAGCACATTAGCCGCGACCTTTCATGATCTACCATTATGTGGACACCCGAAAAAAGGCCTGAAAGGGGGGGACACAAATAGAGAAGCTAATTACGGTAGTCATCGCATTATATGGAATTACACACCTCCCGGTCACATCAATGGGGGAATAAAGGATACTGCAGTGGAAAGAGAACAATACGATATACATATGATACCCAGGCAAGCTCAAGGACGTCATAAACAGTTTCAATTGCTAAAACGAATGTTTTTAAATAAGTATCTCCCTCATTTTTAAATGTTTCTTTACAAAGTCCATATAAGTTCAAAATAGGATTATTCACAACGCTCATCTCTAAATACTACCTATGATTACTGAGATACCGCTAGGTGGATTTGTTTCGCAAGTAACTTACCCAGCGTTGTGTGTTATTCACTCACATTTATAATTAGGTAGCCCAGTGATATTTTCTTCAGATTAGAGCAGCATTTCATATATGCCTAAGCCTTCAACTATTTATGATTTGGAAATCCAGAGCCCCCTTTCCTTACTTCATATATGGTTGGAATGGAGCGAGAATGAAATCGGATTCCCCTTTTGGGGTTTTCAATTTCATTGTGTCAGAGGGAGGATTACCAGGGTAGAGAAACGAAGGGAGGGCATGACAGGAAAGGCAGGAATCGATTTTCAGGATTATCTTATTGAATATTATAATTATAATCAATCAATCAATATCCCCGGTTTATGTCCATCTACTTAACACTATCAATCAATATGTTAGTTCTAGGTTCTAACCTGAAACCGTTGTTATCTGAAACACGCCGCTTGATGCTCCTGTGCAACAAGTCATAAGTTTTCAACACTGTATGAACCACGCTTGGATAAAGGAGCATGCTTTTGAAGCATACACTATTCACTTATTTCTTATGCTCGTCTCATGATCAAGCGGACTCCTCGTGTAAACATCCTATGCAAATATTCATTCTGTTTGTGTTTTGTATACGCAAAGCGGGAATCATAAAAGGGTGACTCCGCAGAAAGGCAGCTGAGAGAAGGTGTAGATAGACAAGGGGCAGATGCTCACCACAAGCAATAAGAGGTAATGGACTCTCTCTCTGACTCGTCTCTCTCTCCATCTCTCTCTCTCTCTCTCTCCCTCTCTCCCTCTCTTATTAAAACGTCTTCTACATAAAGTATAATAACTTGAAGAAGTGTCCCTTGTTTCTCATGTTTTCCTCGAAACAATCTCTAAATCTCTCTAATGGATAGTGCCGATTCGTTCGCGAATAACTTATAAATTATTCGCCAAAACGTGTGAAAAAGCATACGGCGCAGCCTGATCGGTAGCCAGTCGCGCATAATTTCATAGCTCTCGGATTGGAAATTAGGAAATATTGCATTTTTTTCTCGATCGAAAACATTATGTGACAAGAAAAACAATGAATAAATTTCCAAACATTGTGTACAGTATACCAAAGTCGGAAAATGTGAACGTTTGTGTATGTATAGTGCCTAAAAGAGGCGACGAAGTTTCTACATTTCGCCCGGTCCCCGAAAAAATATCCACTACCTAAATCTCTGAAACAGTCTATTCACCTCTTAAAGGGAGAGGCCCACGAGAAAAAAGTTTTCGTCAGTATACTTGTATAGAATGTCCGGAACTTCAGAAATATTACTGCGAAAACCGCATTGCTTGAAGTTTAGAACTCACAGAGTTATTCCCCGTCAAACAGTTCGGCCAGGTACCGTAGTCAGCAACGTCAAAATTGGTTTTTACGGTTTATATCCGTTCATTTGCAATGCTTCTCTACATAATTAATGGTCAAACGAATAAAGATCATTCCTACGTTTATAAAGAGGTGTTTCCAATAGAGTAATGCCCTAAACACGCAAAAATAGTTTCTGGCTACGGTACCTGGCCGAACTGTTTGCCGGAAAATCACTCTGTGAGTTCTAGGCTTCAAGCAATGCGGTTTTCGCAGGAATATTTCTGAAATTCCGGACATTCTGTACAAATAAATTGATGAAGACTTTTTTCTCGTGGGCCTCTCCCTTTAATGACCCTCTTTATTCAGTCTTTCTTTCTCTCTCTCTCTCTCTCTCTCTCTTTCTCTCTCTCTTTCTCTCTCCCTCTCTAGCAGCTGGCAGCTGTGTTATGTTAAAGTGGCAAACACTTGATAGAGAAGTACACAGTTGTGGATCACTCTCACACAATATGGTCATCACACACCAACTGGCCCCAAGTGATCATCATGAATTCACGAGGAGGAACAGCCGGATCATGGTGGCCAAGTGGTTAAGCCTTTTGCTCAGAGAAACTATACGGAAGTTCAAGTCCTCACCTGAGAAGCCCAGACATAGACATGCCTTTTCATAAAAACCGAAACGAGGGCGCGCTGCATTTTGAACCTAGGCCTAGGGTAGTAACTTATGCACAGACCCTTGTTTAAGTTTATGGTCTTTACGGCTTTTCACCCGGATAGGTCCCAAATTATAGACTATACCACGACACATTACTTCTCAATTGGCCGTTGAGAACTAAATTTGCGGTTTCTACTCAAAATGAGAATGATTTAGAGCAAAATACAATCGTATCGATTAGGGCCTTACTTTTTACTGTATTACATGACTTCTTATTGGTGTTCTTGCTATTTATTTCTCAGGTTTTTTTACTGAAGCACCGGGGTATCAGGTATCAGAGCATGTACAAAATAGTACTATTTTTGTAAACTTTTATCCCTCCTTTCCTAATATTTTCATTTTATTTCTCAGGGCCTAACTGTTGAGGTGTGCCCTTTTACATTGACATTAACTTCAAAAATAGTTAGCTATTTCTCACCGAAATGGTGGGCAGATTACATCTCCGATACGCTGATTCATAGTCAAAAAGCAAAAAAAGAGCAATATATAAACATCTAATAAACTATCAGATCATTTGAATGTTTCGTTGAAACGAGCACTTTTCTAGCAGTGAGTTCACTACAAACTAGATTACCAGCTCATATCATTAGTGAATTCTAATTAGTGTTGAATAACAATATAGGGGATTACTATAACAATCAGTCAACTACAAACTACAATCTTTATCCTTGTTCCAGAGTTGGTTGTTTATATGGTGGGGAGGTGAAATTGGAGCTACCGTACCCTTGACGGAGATTGAAAATTGTCCGAGCATGCGTAATCATGTAGAACAGGTTGTCGATGAGAGATGTGAACATTACATTAAGATTGAAGAGACACAGAGAAGACACAGACTACGAGAGAATGTGGTAATTAGGTGACGATGAGCATGTTAATGGTAGAGAAAGGAAAATAGCAAGGCAATTAGAGAGAGGACGAGAGATGAGGCAGTGCACTCAGCGAACCGCGCATTAATCGCAGACACTGCGCGGCGGAACGCTAATGCGCTAAGAAAACTACGGTAATTCCCATGTTTTCAGCCTCCGCAACAACAAAAGGAGAGTATAAAAAGTGGGCGAAAATGTAGCGATTTTCTCGGAGAGAGAATCGCAATTATGCCTTTTTCAAGGATGAAGAACCAAAAAGAAAGCAGACATCGTTTCATAGGCTTATCATAAAAAATAGTATAGTATTTCTTCCGGTATCATCCATTAACAATCGTTGCTTTATGCATTATTTTTCTGCACCGAAAAGATATGCGTTTTCAGATAAAGTAGGTTTCTGGTAAAAATACGTTTTTATAAGTACATCGTTTCCCTAACTGATTCAAATTCTCTCCCACAGTTCAAACAAATATATCAAGGATATTTAGACCCCCCCTGGTGAGCCTCCTACTTACACAAACATACTACACCACAATTTGCATGTTCTTGCATAAGGATGCCGAGGTTAATCCAAGAAGCTTTGTCTATTCGATACCTCACCGAGGTGAAGGGATCACTGTACCCGGGGAGATTACATACCTTTCACCACAAAATGGACTCATCAATTAGGTAATTGCCCGGGATTACCTGGGGATCATTAGGGAGCACAGTCACTTAGTCAAATACACTAGAGCTTTTAGCGGTAATGGATCGGAGAGACAATGGTGATTAGTAGAAGCATAGGATCTTGGTCATGACAAGAAAACTTGAAGTTTGCACTTTGTAGTCTGTAGTTTGTAGTTTACAATCATTATTTACAGTACCTTTTCAGCGTTGACCTGCATATCCCTGATTTGAATCTGTCTCTTTTTGTCCTTGCACCGCTTGTTTTGAAACCAGACCCTTATAACACGTGCATTAAGTCCAGTCATTTCGACAAGCTGTTCCTGGAAGGTGATAAATAAATAAGAGATAAACGAGAAATTATTCTCTTTATTATTAATTATTATTATCTAGTCTTAGTTATACATGTAGAATTTGAGAGTAAATATATGACAAGTGTTGAAAAGTAAAATACTTGGTTTTGTGTGTCTTTCTGTATGGAATGCATACCTTCATCAAAGCATCAGGTCTTGAATTCAAAGCGTAACACTTCTTCAGAATTAAGAGTTGATTCTCGTTGAGTACTGTACGCACGCGGGTTGTCTGAAATATGGAGAAGCTACATTATCTTTGTAGTTTGGAATATAGCGTAGTGTAGCTGGTACACTACACGAAGTCTCATTGTCATAGTCCTAAGCCTGAGCCTGAGCCTGTGCCTAAGCCTAAGCCTGAGCCCTAAGCCTACTCTAGACCAACTCTTATGATGCACCGGAGCCTAATACATTATAAGCTAGCAAAGTAAACCATTAAAACGCTTTTGTACCTGCTTGTCCTTTTTACTCTTCTTTCCAACACCACTGCAAGAACTACCGGAAGGCGGTGACCTGAAAAGCAATTACCTTCCTTATAAAGCAATTGCACTAGAATATACAGTACAATATACACTGAGCTTTGATGTGGTAATGAAAAAAACATGAATAGCAACCAAAAACATACTTGACAGACAGAGATGGGCTGCCAGATTGTTCAATGGATGCCAGCGTACTCGTTTCCCATGAGTCTTCATCGTTCAAATTTGAATTGTTTAGGGAGTTGGGCTAAAATACAGATGACTTGAAGTCATACTTGCATCGGAATTCAACTAGTAGTCAGACCCTAAATTACTTGCAGGCCGCAAGTGTATGACCGAGCTATGGTTGTGCTCATCATATGCCCAATGAGCACAGAATAGTAAAGCACAACCTAGGATCAATCAATACCTCTCCGCTCACCGTCGTATGTTCCCTGACCGGAGAAGACGCCGGTGGCAGTATCGGTTGTTGTTTCAAAGAAGTCGAAGTTTCTTCACATCCAGGAGAACATAGAATTGAACCATTTCGGATGAGATACTGCTCTCCAGTACTCAATCTCCGATCACAACATGAACACGTGAAACAGTGGAGGTGGAAGATCAAATGCCTGAAAACGGATCTACGATCTATTGGACGGGATGGTCTAGTGGTCTACAGCCTTGCCCTGGCTAAGTGACCATGGTTCGATACCTCTCAAAGAGGATGTTTTGCGAAATTGTACTGTACATAAAGCGTTCACTCCGAGCCATACTAAAACTACAGCATGCATAATTCTACAGTAAGAATTAGTCACTAAAACTACAGTATGCATAGTGCTACAGTAAGAATAGAAGCCTACCCAGCCCTCATCACCATATCGCTTCTCATGCAGATCTGTGAACATCTATTGCACTTGTGGCCGAACTTTCTGAATAAATTATTTAATTGATTAGCAAATTATCATTAGTATACACCCGTATGTGTTTAATTATCATAGTGCATAACCATATTGGTGGCCTTGGGAAATCCCCTCACCCTGGTTTGTTTTTGTTTTTAGAAGAGTCAAGTATGCTCTTACATCGTATTGTTCTTATTTGCGACGACTTCCTTCAAGAGGTCGCCAAGTTCTTCAGAAACCCCCTTACAGTAGATGCCGGCACACCTTTGACTCTTTTCTACACATTACGTCACTGCGGGACCCGTTTCCGGCAAAGGGGTTGTCAACTACGGTACCTTTGATGCGAAATTGATTGCGCGAAAGGAAACATCGGCATTTCGACAAAGAGGTGTGAAAAATGAGCTCATTGTAGAATAATTAGAAATGTATTATCAGGAACTTTTTATGATTAAATGAACGAAAAGTATCCTATGATCTTTTTTCCTATTTGCTTAAACGAGTCATAGGTGGGCCCACCACAGACTGTTTTCTTTGAATGAGTCATGAAAAAATAGAGAAATTCCGTAGCCTTACAATTGGCCATGAATTGTTTTTATTAACTATTTTTTTTCTATATAAAAGAGTAACTGTAGCCTAATTTGCATACCGATGTGCGTTACGGAAATGCAAATTTCGTGTTCGGGTATAAAAAGCGTTTCGCAGCTCAATATCGAAGTATGCATATGCAATTGTTTCCTATGATGTGAATTTCTTATGATACGTTTGAAGCTTTCTATATAAGTATGCCCATGATAAACCAATCATATTTCCATATAAGTCGCTCAGGCGGCGTGAGCCGACTGGTTAACTTATAAAACGAAAATGTTTCAAAACAAATAAATATAGAAATAATTTGAGTCTTCAGTTCGATGGTAGACTTTTACTAATAGTAAAATTTACATCACCTCATGTATTTGCATTCGTGTTTGCATTCAGAAATGCGTGTGCAAATTGCATGCGACATGTTCAATTTATTGAATTTGTGATGCAAAGAGCATACTAGAAGGAGCTTCTACTTCTTCAGAGTTTCTGAAGATTAGGTCAATATTATAGTTAACGAAATTAGGGTACTTTCCATACTTTACAATCAATACACACTTTATCCTGGAAATTTTAGCTACCTTTCCTTTTTCTTACAAAACCAGGAGGCCTGGTAGCCTGGTATGCTAATTACCTTTGTATTCTAATCTTCATAAATTGCATTTCCCTGCAAACACAAAGGTAGGCCAGTGTTGTTTAGGAATTGTGCCTCCTGTGGATTAGCTTATTTCCAAAAAGTCTGAAGAAATACGAAATACCTATGCTAGTCACTCTTTTTCCAAGTAACTCTCCTATTATAGGTAAACCGGTAAACAAACGAGATTTTTGGGGAAAATCCACCAAAACAACTTGTTTTTTAGAATGCAACTGGCATACGGTACTTATAAAAAACAACATTTGTAATTGTTTGAGCTTCTTTTAAAGATATCCATTGAAAATAAAAAAAAATTTCTGGGAGCAAAGAATAAAAGAAAATGTGGAAGTAGGGTGTTTTTCATAAATCATGCACACGCACATTGTATTGCGAAAAAAAATTTTTTTTAAACCTGTTCCCAGTATGATCAAGCAAAGTCTTCTACTTCTAGATGTGGCAAAGACTTCTAATTACATTTTTGGTTTAAATTTAAATGATGCAGCCGGTTTCTTAGAAATCTTCCTGAAATTAACCTAATTAAATCTTAGAAATATTAATTTGAAGTTCAATTTAACGTTTACATTAGCCGAGAAAATCATTTGGCTGCATTATTCAAATTATAGGGCTGATCGCAATCAGACCAAATCTTTTAATTAATTGACGTATGAATTATGAATAACCGAGATTCCATTGAATTTCCGATGAGACTCTACTTTTTTCTGTTTTTTATTATTTTTATTCACACAATCAAAAAGTAAGATTCCTGCCCGGTTGTGGCCCATTACCATTTAAGGAACACGAATTTGTTATTGCGTGCACCCCTTAGAATTAGAATAATCTCAAATGCAAATCGTGTTCACCTGGGTGCATGCTCTCCCTCCCTCTCTCTCTCTCTCTCTCTCTCTCCCTCTCTCTGTCATACACTTCTTTAGAAAGTGAACAACACATTTTGTTAACATAAGGAGACACAGTTTACCTAATCGGTGTGGGTAAATACCCGGGTTAGGTGGCGAGAATAGTAAGTTGTGAGGTGAAAGGACACGGAAGTCTGGGGGTTAGGTTACCACCAGGCCTTCAGGCTGGCCTTCGACCCCCAGAGGAGCTAGCCTGCGGGCCTGCACCGTTACTGGCACGGGAGTAAAATCTAACAAAAAAGGAGCAAATAAACGCAAATATTCAAGTCTATTAAAGAAAACATCCATTCAAGGACTAGTTTAATTATTGAACGCAGATAATAAGTCGCGGCAAGAAATGACAGTAAAGTAAAGAGTCATGCCTACGAAAATTATGCTGACTAGTATTTGTCTTATTCAGAGAGAATTCAGAGAAAAATCATTGTAAGAAACTTTTGCCCAGTCTATTCCATACACGCTACATTCTGCCTTTCACTTTTCGTGGGCCTGACACTTTAAACTTGACTATCTTATTTTAAATAAGTATAATAAATTACCTGTAGTAGTCCTCCTTACAGTAAGTATGGCCTTTCTTCACAAAAGTCGTTTCGGACTCGTCCAAGAAACGCGCGCATTCGGCACACTGAAGTTATATCACTTTTAGTTTATTTTGTTTTCGAAATACAGTAATCCCAAAACCCGAATAAACCTCCTAATTTTATGCAAATCTTAGGATCATCGTATTCTTATCCCAAATATCTCGTTAACAAATGTAAATATAGAAAAGTAATCAACAAAAAGAATAGGAATAATTTCCCGCGAAGGTGCTCGCACTTTGCATAATTAACTATCGACTGTCTGTAAAAAGAGGGCAAGTGTGTATTTATGTTTGTTTGAGGGCACGTTACGTTGGAGTCGGGACAGCCAACACCTGGCTATACCAACTAAACATACATGTTCCTCTGAGGACTGGCCCATCCGCGAGATTTTAGACACCTGTGACCCCCAATATAGTACTTTATTTATGAAGCTCTTCTTCTCTCTCTCTCTCGCTCTCTCTCCCCCTCTCTTTCTCTCTCTCTCTCTTTCTGTCTCTCTTTATCTCTCTTTTTATCTCTCTCTTTATCTCTCTCTTCTTCTCTCTCTCTCTCTCTCCCTCTCTTTCTCTCTCTCTCTTTCTCTCTCTCTCTTTCTCTCTCTCTCTCTCTCTGTATCTCTCTGTAACACAAAGAGAGTTGATTTTAGATACTATAATTATGTACCAGATTCTGCACTCCCCGTATATGTACGTCATAGCGCAAGTACAGAAAATGAGCTGTTACTGTAGTTTACCCAGTGAAATCTATTAAAGTGTAAGTTGCAAATCCACCCTTATAGTAGCGACACAATGCTAGGAGGAAACAGAAGGTTCATACAAGGTGCTCCTTTCTCCGTCTGATGAATTTGCGTGTCGACTGACTCAGTGGAAATTTGACTCCTTTTTCAGAACAGAGTAACATTTTGGGAGAGAGAGGAGAGGCAGAGAGAGAGAGAGAAAGAGAGATAGAGATGGAAACATATCGGGTCTGACCACATAAGTTAGTTACACAGGCGTAAGTTGATAACAATATCTGGCATTAATCTAACAATAAGGAGCTCCCAAGCTTATTAGTGCGCTTAATCAAAAAATCTTCTTTGACTTATCTTATAAATGAATATAATGGACTAATTGTATGACCATCATTTAATTCAATGAACTTGTTTTTTTTAAAGTTGCCGATTGTTTTCAACGCACAATTAGTAATAAAAGTCTAGATATTAGAATAATTCCTACCATAAACCTCAAGCAAGATCTTTCATCTTGTTTCTTATTTACTTGGTCACAGTATAGTCTTAAAATGAGAATCGAACCTTATGCCTTGGGTTTAAGTACACATTTTAGTTACATTCAGCACAATCAGGAGGAGGCTGTACTATGGGGTTTATAGATAAAACTACAAAATAATGCGTTCTTAATCTCAGCGCCACCTTACTTTCCCAATCACGGGTAACTATTACTGAGATTGCTTTTTGATTTTCTACCCAGCATATGGTGAACTGGGCCATTGTGGGGGAAAGTGGCCAAATTAGGGATTGGAACTCGGACATATGTGAGGTTGGGAGGGGAAGGGTCAGAGAGAGGGAAGATTCCTAGATAGAAGAGAAACCTGGTATATTTGAAGGTTGAAACATAGCATAACAAGACCAATCAGTTTATCAGTTTGCACAATCTTCTTATTATAAAGGAGAAGGGTTTGAGGCCAGGTGTTTTTATTTGTGATTACGACCACAAATAAATTCAGACATTTGGTATAAGTAGGCAACTGTACGCACGTGTCCAAAATAAGAGCAATGTAATTAGATAACATAAACGTTGGAATATACGCTACAGACGTTTCATATAAATATGCGCCGTTCGAAGTAGCGTTTGCAAAGTATTTGTAGTCGCCTCGATAGCGGTCTGGTTGAAATATATATACCAAAAACATATTGGAAGAAAATTTTCTGCAAAATAGAACCTAGGACACAATATCTCATTACATAATCAATAAAATTCAATCGATATCATAGAATTCCGTAGAAAACTAACCTTCAGACATGCCGCGTGAAATTCGAGATTTGGATGTACACGGAGGAAGAAAGGATCGGAGATTTCTGAAAATAAATCAATATTTCAACTTTGCAGCTGAAGTCTCAGCTACATCCTACGTAGAGTTCAGTCTACTCCCCGAGTAAAGGCCACGTAATCTGGCCTTTCCTTGGTCTGAACCCAGTGCCCTTCTCGTCCTTTTTTCTTCTTTTCATCGTATTGTCCTCATACTAGATGTATTCTACTTTAATACTAGATGCATCCTGCTTTAATATGTTCCAAGTCTTCAGTGCTCTTCCATTCACATGCATTATGTGTCCGATCTACTGAATTATGGACCCATCACACTCCCAGCACTGGGGACAGAGCGGGAATACAAAAGGTACATGTGGAGGGCAGAAGCTCCTGCTCATGGAATAAAAAAGGAACTAGATTGGGAATCAGAGCATAGAGCTGTGAATGGGCATGTAGATTATATGATAGTTACATAATCGTAAACTATATTTATAGCATGGCGCTGGAAAACCCAGTTCGGCAAACCTCTGGAGATCTGTTGTACTACTCAGGGCAAGCTTCTCAAAGTGAAATCCACGAATAACAGCTAGTGCACAGAGGACAGAGGGAACACCACGTGCCATAACACTTTAAAAAGAGCAATCCAAAACTTCACTCACCCCCACGACAGCCAGCGCATACTCGTGTATTCGTCCGTCCATCTGAAAAAGGGGATAAAGTTAAGGAAAATCTTTCCATCGAAAGTTGATTAAGGTACCCTGAGGCTGATGAAATTACTTGTCTTATTAGCTCAACTAATAGCAACCTTCAGTATATCCTATGCTCAATCTCATAGAAACAAAATTAGATGTATCTTTTCTATTTTCCTTTCTATTCTGTGTTTCAGTCGTAAAATCAAGGGCTGAGCACCTGCCCTTTCCCTAAGATCATTTCGTCCTTCGTTTGTGTGGTAAAAGGACCCAAACTAGGTCATTTTACGGACCCCAAAATTCGGACATAAAACCGAAAGGGGAACCCAGATTTCCCTGGGGTGTATCTGGGACAAAACAAGGTGTGTTCTATAATGTGGAAGAGGTGATATGTAGGCTACGGTAGGTTACAAACTACAAAAACAGTGATTGAGAACAAAATTAGCATAAAACTTTTACATTGGTCGGAGTGGGCGAAAAAGTCATATCGAGGAGCCTGGAACCACGTTTTGAAGGCTTGATGACTGATGATAAGAATAAGAATACTAATACTAATAATAATAAGACGGAGGCGAGCAGCGGGGTAGATATAGCACTTTATTTTGTTTGTTATTTCAAAAAGATTCCCCTAGATTATGGTTTTAATGTTTCAAATCCACTTGCAACCTCGACAAGAACAGCATTAAATTCGGATCAGAGTCAATTTGTAGGGTTAGAAAGCTAAATCCTGGGTTTTAAGCGGATAGA
Source organism: Pelodera strongyloides (assembly GCA_036852015.1). Classification (NCBI taxonomy): domain Eukaryota; kingdom Metazoa; phylum Nematoda; class Chromadorea; order Rhabditida; family Rhabditidae; genus Pelodera; species Pelodera strongyloides. Next base: position 47,791 of record JAANDG010000343.1, on the reverse strand, counting down.
GGCATAGAGGGAGGGTGGGGGACTTAGGCTACCTAGGGAACCATGAGGAGTTAGGGGATGAGCCGGTTATAATATTGGGATAAGGCCTTGGTATTGCACGATTAGATTCATTAGCTTAAAATCCGCAATCCGCCGCCTAACGCAGGACATCCCACGTGTAAACAGATACATATTGGGGAAGGGGTGAGCTGACTTGTATGTTTGGATGATGTACGTTACGCTCTAGAATTAAGATCGGTTCAGTAGTTCACGTTCCATACCAGAGCTAGAGCCTTGGGTACAATCATGAAAAAGGAAAAGTTCCAAGTGATGTCATTTATCAAACGGGGATTTTTGCTTGCTTTGAAGCATCTATAATACAATTTATGCATTTGAAATATTTTTACCACAGGGCTATGTTTTATTGAAGATGTGTATGCGCCACGGCGGAAAGAAGTAATAATGATTTTGTTATGCCTTGATGGTTTAGCTTGTCCGTTATAAAGGTAGAAAGGTTTGTTGGACTGTAAAAACTGTAAAATTTACACCCTTTGTCTACATACATACTTTCCGCAACCGCGTTTTTTACAACTTATAAATAAAAAACTCTCTAAATGTCTTCTATTGCGCTTGTTTATGCGAAGAAAAACATGAAAATCAATCGGTTATGAAATTTTATTTACCGATGGAATTTAGAGTACCAAAACATAGTTTCAAGTACTATTTCCTTCTAGTTGCACTTTTTCTTTGGTGAACTTTTACGTTGCGGCGAAAAATGATTATCTCAACTTGTAATTAGGACGTCTTAATGGCCTTCCTAATGGCCTCAGACGAGGTGACCGACAGATAGGGTAATAGACCACAAACGAGTATAATTAGACTACGCTGACAGAGAATAAGGAGACACATATATGCAAAAAGTGCGCCTGTACTGGGAATTGAATACACACCTTTATGTTGCGATACACTGCGGTTTAGCGATACGGATTTGATGCACAGAAGATAGTAGACAAGCTATATTATTGTGGTAAAACAGGTCTTATTCTTAGGATTACACAAAAGTTACTTTGGTAAAATAGCAAACATTTTCCGAGAATTTTTCTGGTCAGAAGAAACATCTAAAAAAACAAGAAAAGCAGAGAGAATTCTGCGAATGATAAAATCAAGAGCATTAAAACAATAATGCAATTATCAATAAAAATAAAGTTGATTGGGATTATCGTGTCCTTTGTAAGGCCCTTTAATTCATGAAGTTGACCGCTTCTTAAAAGATTAACCATGTTTCCAGAATGGATCAAACCCTTTTATAAGGGGCCACAGTAACGAAGATCACACATCAAGAACTTATTTTAATGCCCAAATGGCAGTGGACAAAAGTATTATGGTTGCAGGTTCTTAATACAGTAAGCCGCTAAGTGCATAGGTGGTCAGCTGTACTCAAGCATGTAACTAGTATTATCACGTACTCTGATCATGGGTTAATGATCCGTCGACCATGAGGGGAATAATCGGGTCCCGCGCGGAAAAGTGATTATTGTTGGGCGTTTGCCAAAAGTCCGAGCCTTCGTCCGATGTGCCCGGATTGACAGGAAAACGTTCGAATCCGGGACGCACGCAAAGGATATTGGTAGCCAGTTTGTAATATTAGTTTAAAGGGATTGTGTATGTGGTTGTCGTGTGATATGGATGATGATGTATGAAGAAGGGGTGGGAACTACTACCGTAGTAGGAGAGGGAAAGGGGCATGCGGAAGGGGGCGGGGCACGGATGGGAGAGATGGCCCCCGCCCCCCGACTGGTAGGAGAGAGTGGAGGGAAAGACATGGAGGGCTCTGACATGAGAGAGAGAGTGTGAGAGACAGAGAGAGAGAGAGAGAGAGAGAGAGAGAGAGAGAGAGAGAGAGTAAAAAAGATAAAACCAAATCAACTGTTTATCAGCTGTTTTTTGATATGCACATCTTTTATCAGGAACAGAGATACTAATACGCTTGAAGATCTAATAAATCTTTTCTTTTCATAGAGGACAATAATTGTCGGATGAGAAATTCTTATATATAACACACGTTTGAAAACATTCCGTGTTCCTCTATCATGCAATTTCTGTCAATTTCTGTGCAGTCTTCTACGTCAACGAGCTTCTACGTCAATGTTCTACCATCTACCAATATGGTCACTTCCCTTCAACTTTTTAATATTGCTTATAAAAAAATTATGTAAATAAATCGTAGACGTCACCTTTGTCATACCTATTTTGGTGACAACTTTGCTTAATTCGAACACCTTGATTAATTTTTTGTAATCATCAGCTAACTTCCACAAATGCGTTTGTATGTAAATTTGCTTTCCTCTGATAACAAATCTGTGTGTTCGATGATCATGTTCACATTTGTATATGGGCATGGAAAGGATTCGTTTGTACCTCATCCTGACTAATCAACTTACCAATCCGACACTATTCATTTACAAAGCAGGGAGAGGGAGGGAGGGAGGGAGAGAGAGGGAGAGAGAGAGAGGAGAGTGAGAGAGGGGAAGAGAGAGAAATAGGGAGAGAGTAGAGATTGAAGCTGACATACAAGGTCTGAATACAAATTTAAAGTGACAGATTTGTTTGTCAAATTTGGGATTGAGGGACACAGACACATAGACATAGATGTACGTACATACCGAGGCATCAAATCCAAGGGATATAAGAAGTTGCAGAGGTACCAGAATAAGGCGTTTATTGTAAGACGTTCGGTTTATTCCAAAGACAACACTCTTTTCATATAACAAGCCAAGTTAATTGGGTCTAATAAATCCAGAGAATTGCTCTAAATGGTCTCTTAATCTGATGAACAATGACACTACTAACGAGAAAAGTAGCAAGCGCAATCTTTTCAATGAAAGTCGGAAGTTCCGTCTTTTGTAATAAACATTTTTTCCTAAATTATTCATAGTTAGTCAGGCATAATTGTATCCTTGTTATTAGACCATCTCCCAGTAGTTTTACATTTTATACACTTACACAACTTAGATTACGTACTTACGAAACTCCCTATAGAAATAAAAGAATGGCAATTTTCTGTGCAATAAGGTAGGATCTTGTGCATTGTTTTCATTAGTTACGCTCGGTTTAACTAGATCAGTTCACTAAATAAATACAATGGCTCACTTCCGGATTTGTCTCGTACTAGTAGCGTGGCACACACGACATGATTTCAGAGTTTCATCTCATATTTCAATCTCTTGCCGGAGCGGAATATCTTTTTCATTCTCTCTTTCTCCCTCACTCTCTCTCTCGTTTCCCTCTCTAACTCTCTCTTGATTTATTATCTCTTTCTCTATCACTTCCAATACGTTCGCTTTCTCTCTCTCACAGTATATCCACATACAGTACACTACACAATACTCATATTCTTATATCATTATCTAAGAGTTTTCGAAAGTGGAATAACTGTTAATGGATAGCAGCAATTATGGAGCTCGTTCCTTCACAGAAAGGCTAACTCAGCATCAGATGTGCTAACTATACTATAAGAGAAGAAGGAGCGGTTCAGTTACGTTCAGGAAACTTCTCCAACAACATATATGCTAACATAAACATTGTACAATGGGATAGCCGGATAGCTTGACCAAATCCTCGAAGGTGGCTAAGGGTCCACAAGACGGACCCTAATTATATTTCAAGCTAGCTTCCTGTTGCTTTACCGACACAATAACAATAGTTTGTTTACTTTGTATCAATATATATCCAAGTATCTATACCATCTACTTTGATTTTTCTTTTTTTTCATCGTCTCTCACGGCGTTGCGCTCTGTTAATGAGTATAGTAAATATAAATAAATATAAATACTGGTGGCTGCGGATTGGGATAGCTAATGCATAATTAGCAAAAACAACAATTAACAAAATTAGCATCTAATTAGCGAACAAAGGGGTCAAGTTCACTATTCTCTATGGTTATGCGTGAGTCTTGAATAGGATGAAATCAGAGAAACATATAAACAAAAAGTGCACCATTTTATCTAAAAACGGGCCTAGAGAACGGTAACTCGGCGTTCTCGTAATGATGATGATATAGATATAGGTGATTATTTACCATGGAAACCCCATTACGATTTCTTTCCGGCATCTGAAACAAAGTCGCGCTTTTTCTTAGTAGAACGTCCTGTGGGAAGGTTGTTAGTTGTATTTATATATTGACACATTCAGAAGTTATGCGAGCTTGCCGATAGATAAGTGGTATCAAAAATAGCGGGTAAGAACAGAAACGATAATACAAGAAGCTCAATTACAGTAAACGAGAATAGCGTGTGAGCGGCTCAACGGAGAAACAGATTTGTGTGTGCGACGGGAGTGCTATCACGCCGCGGCATTCCCCAAGTGTGGTTTTCAGAATATCCTTCTAGTTTTTCTAGTAAATGGTGACAGAAAACAAAGAGCTCCCAAACAAAATCTCTTCGACAATTTGGTCCCTAGTAAATAATTTCGTGTTGTAAAGCGCGGGGTCTTAGGGTTCCCTTTGGTTGACGTTCTTTTTTTGTATTGATTGTTAACAATAAACCGTTATTATTAATAAACAAACTAGAAAGGAGTCGAATAAATCAACTGCTGAAACGTTTTTGATTCATGTTTCTGCGACGGTTTTCTGTTTTAATAAAGTAGGAAATGACAGGGAGGAAGATTTGTGAATACACGCTGGAGAGTTATTACACAGGGGAAAGAGACTAATGGATCTTATGTGTACTTTGCTACTCACAATTGGCAGCGAAAATAGAACATTAGGAGGAAATACTTCAAAAGTTGCATATGATTTAATATTTGCCAAATTGGGAAATTGCACCACTGTTCTTCTTTACATAAGCAATAAGCTACGTTTACAAGTTAGAGAAATGTGATGCGCAAAATCTGATCACTGAGAAAACAAATGTTCGAAAAGAAACGAGAAGCAACAATTGGAGTTATTGTCCTGATTCAATACCAAGTACTTTCTTAGAAAAGTACACTCAATATGTGCTTAAATCAATCGATATCTCCCCTCAAATTGGTATATCCACAAATCAATCAATACCTCTTCCATCAAGATCGGCACAAAGCACCTCAAAGATTGGACGCCATGAGAGAATAGCGTGGTTTTCGTTGATCACCTGAATTTCTATCTGATTATTGGTTTTTTAATATAAGCAATCATGCATATTTGCTTTTTAAAGGGAGAGGATCACGAGAAAAAAGTTTTCCCTAATTTACTTGCACATAATGTCCGGAATTTCAGAAATATTACTGCGAAAACCGCATCTCTTTGCATCTAGAACTCGCAGATATATTCTATGCTAAACAGTTCGGCCAGGCACCGTAGTCAAAAACAATTTTTGATCTTTCATGGCATTACAGTATTGGAAACGCTGTGTTTTAAGGTAGTTATGTTCTTCATTCGTTTCACAATTATTATGTAGAGAAAGAATGTCAATGGACGGATATAAACTATAAAAAGTTATTTTAACCTTTCTGGCTAAGGTGCCTGGCCGAACTGTTTAGCATAGAATATCTCTGCGAGTTAACGATGCAAATAGATGCGGTTTTCACCGAAATATTTATGATATTCCGGACATTCTGTGCAAGTAAAATGAGGAAAACCTTTTTCTCGTGGGCCTCTCCCTTTAAAAGCTTTTATGTCAATTGTTAGACCGATTTGTAGATGAAAATCTACCAAATTTGTACCTTGACTATGACGCTCTCGTATTCGTAATCCCCGTCCCCGGTGTTCAAGAATTCTTTTTTGAATTGAAAGTCGCTCCCAAGAAATGAGGTCATTTCTGTACCTGAAAATAGATGGATGCCATTTTCTAGAAGTACTCGAACACCCATGACAGCTCTATGACTACATATGGCAAAATCAGCATAGGATACATAGGATTTGCTTACCATATGCAAATTTTCCAAAGAGGCTAGCATTTCGCTTTAACCTTTATGACTACGGTACCTGGCTGAACTGTTTGCCAGTTCTAGGTGTAAAGAAAGGCGGTTTTCACAGTGATATATCTCAAATTCCGGACATTCTGTGCAAACAAGTTGAAGAAAACTTTTTCTCGTGAGCCTGTCCCTTTAAGCCGTGTATAATTCGGATTATAACAACTAAATAAACAAACAACTTCCGAAATATCACCCCGCCTCCACCCCATCTATAGAAGCTTGCAGTTTTCAGAACACAGTCACTTCCAGTTATAATAAACTTCCGGTCTTAACACCTAGATGACACCCTACTTACCGTATTCCAATCACCCTCTCTGACCTCTCTTATCTCTCTTATCTGATCGTTGTCCCTAATTGCTGCAAGTTTGTTCACACTCCACTAACTAATCCGCGCGAGTAGCGCGACTGGCGCGCGATGATGACGCAATCCACTTAATTCAAGGACTAACATTCTTCTATTATAATAGGAATGTTAACATAAACCAGGTTATAGGTTATTCTTCCCCACTTGTCCAGAAACATTATTGTTTTTATCCATTCTACTGTCTACTGTGTGTACCAGCGATTAGAATTAGACACAGCTGGGCAAGCACGTGCGAGTTAAAGAAATATGCAGACTACTATTTTTTATGAGATTCAGTCTCGCTAAAGTACAACTAAAAGTCTTGAAACTACAGAGATACGCAATTACGAAGGACACAGACGAAGAAGAACGCAGATTTACATTTAGTATGGGTGAATTTTGCTAATGTGCATAGATTATACAGATATACATACATAGATGTACAGATATTGACATACGTAGAAGGAATTCTAATTTACGTGGACGTACTGACATACGTGGTTGACGTATTTACGTACATGGTATACGTAGAACGAATTCTATAGTTGGAGGGGGGATGCGCGTGGTCCCAATGGTAAAATAATGCATGCAACTCAGAGATAAACAAACTTAAATACATAAAAATTCGGAAATCATAAAATGTATGGTAAGAACTGTAGAAACTTTCTCAATTAATAAACACATAAAAAAACATTGAACCCTTCATTATCTCCTATATGAAATGCGCAAAGAACCGTTGTAATGAAAACATTAATTGATAGCTTCAACAATCAGTTCCAATTCGTGTATTATTTTAAAGCGAAATGCTAGCCCCTTTGGAAAATTTGCATATGATAAGCAAATCCTATGTATCCTATGCTAATTTTGTGCGATCAATAGTACAAAATTAGCATAGGATACATAGGATTTGCTTATCATATGAAAATTTTCCAAAGAGGCTAGCATTTAGTTTTAAAGCGAAATACCGGCCGGTTTTTGAAACGCACTGCGTACACCTGCTTTCTTATGCAGCATATGCAAATGAACATAAATTAGAATAAAAACTAGACCCCAATTAGACCCCTCGTGGCATAAATGCATACCAATGCAAGTACTTGAGATGCTTTCAAAAATCGGCTGGTATTTTGCTTTAAAGAAATAACTGGAAAATAATAGTTTGCGTACTTCAGATACGCAATTGAGAACTTTGATAATTAAGATGCGGTGGAAAGTTTTACAAAAAACAATTCAACACTCTTTAACAAAGAAATTCCCCAAAAGTAAGCTTTCCCGTTCGTATTTTATGTTAAAAAAAAACAAGAACACTTTCATACAGAAAAACATGATGAATATTCAGTAGCCAAACGGTTTTCGGGTCGATTATTAGAAAAAGCAGCGGGGTGACTACCTAAATAGAAGTTTACAGAAGCAAATTTTCATAAATAAAACAAAGAAATAAAATAAATATCATTATTCTTGGTCTCTATCTCTTTATCTTTTTTCTCACTCTCTTAGGTCTCTCTTTTTATCTTTCTCTCACTCTCTGTATGTCTCTCTCTCTCCCTCTCTCATTATCGACATTAAAGGATCGCAGTCACTCCAAAATCATCATTTTGCTTCGAGTTTACTTGAATTTAGTAAAGAATAAAGAAAACTACATTACCAAAACCGAATAATTTGAATTCCAACTCAGGGAGTGAACAAGTAGAAGAGTAGTTCTATTTAACTACCGCGGGATTATGAAACGTGTAGTGATATGCCTGCAGACCCTTGCAGTGTATGTAAAGATATAATATGCAGATATTTGTCGAAATAATTTGCATACTCCCGATCGGGAAGCAGCTGCATGAACACGTTTCGTGATCTTGCGGTAGTTAAAGGGAGAGGCCCACGAGAAAAAAGTTGTCCTCAATTTACTTGCACAGAATGTCCGGAATCTCAGAAATATTTCTGTGAAAACAGCGTCTATTTGCATCTAGAACTCGCTGAGATATTCTATGCTGAATAGTTCGGCCAGGCACCGTAGTCTGAAACAATTTTTTGCATTACAGTATTGGAAACGCTTTGTTATAATGGTGGTAATGTTCTTCATTCGTTTAACAATTATTATGTAGAGAAACAATGCTGATGGACGGATAAAAACTATAAAAATGTATTTTAACCTTCTGACTAAGGCGCCTGGCCGAACTGTTTAGCATAGAATATTTCTGTGAGTTCTAGATGCAGATAGATGCAGTCTTCACAGAAATATTTCTGGGCTTCCGGACATTCTGTGAAATTAAATCGAGGACAACTTTTTTCTCGTGGGCCTCTCCCTTTAAGTAGAACTACTTTTCTACTTGTTCACTCCCTGAGTTGGAATTCAAATTATTCGGTTTTGGTAAAGTATTTGTCTCTATTTTTTACTAAAAACAAGTAAACTCGAAGAAAAACGATGATTTTGTAGTGACTGCGATCCTTTAATACTTTTCTTTATCGAGAGAGAGGACCTACACCTACAGAGAGTGAAATTATATGAATCTACTGTTTCGATGTTAATTTTCAGCAGTTCGCAAACTTAAACGACTCTCCTTCCGAATATGGCACAGAATCTCAATGCACACTCTGCCAATATTTTTTTAAGCAACGATAATTGTTGGAAAGGCAATCGATACACCGAAACCATTACTTTTTATTAAGACACAGACATATATATATAAATCGTCGACACCAAACAACAAAACATTACGGTATATTTGAATGGTTGACTAGCATTTACATCTTGTCAACTGGGCACATAGGAAGGGCGGAAGTTAATGAGGGACCTTGTGTTAAGAAACATTTTAAAGGGAACAGACCCGTGATTCACTAGTTCTGGCATTCCTCTGTGCTATAGAGAACCTAGGGGGTCCATTCCCTTCAATAAAATAAAGAGACGGTCTGTAGTGGTAAGACAGTAAATCTAACCACTTTTTAGACAATGCGGCTGTATTTTAAAGGGAATGTGTCCGGGTGAACATCTAATATGGCTTAGAAACACTTTCATTTTAGGAACACTAATCCCGGACTGGCGGCAAAATCCCTTTAAAACTACAGGAGAGAATCACTATAATAACAAAAAAGTACTGTATTAAATGGGCGAATTTTGGCCGCGAATTACTGTATTTCTGGATAACTTTAGTGCATTCTTGTAAGGGAGAATCAAATCAAACTACATACAGACTACAACATCTTTTCCATTTGATGTATACTAAAAGGTAGGTTTTGGGGCGACACGATTGAACAACGCATAGATACTGTAGTTAGTATGCGCTTCAAGCTTGCCTCCTCTTTTAAAGAGCTCTCTCAAGAACCTTAAAAGGAATGATCTATTCCTTCTTATCATCCTTTTCCTCTTTCTTTTCTTCTTTCTTTTCCTCCTTCTTCTCCTTCACCTTTTCTTTCTTCTTTTTATCCTTACTTTGCTCCTTGTAGCGGTAATTTTTCATCAGATCTCTGTAAGGAGGAAACTTTCTGATTTTTTTTCCGCGGCTGTGAATTTTAGCCTCTCTAAGTCTCTGTTGATTAGCGTTAGTGACGTATCACTAAGAAATTGAAGGTAAAGAAACACGATGAAACTGTTTCAACAAATGCATAATGTGTGTACAGGTACAGGGTACAACAAAAAGACACACATATTGTGCCAGTATGGTCTGCGCTATTTCTTTCAAGCGGTACGACACGCGGTTATCGAGAGTATCCTGAGGTGACATAGAAGAACTGTTTACTAAAAGGCGTACCTTCTGTTTCCGAATAGAACAAAGTCCATCTGTGCCTTGTCGGTCAGAGCTCTCAACATCGTGTAGAGATTCTCGTAGTCAATTGTCTCCGCACTAAGGAAATTAGTATAATTGTTGAGATAATACAGTACGACAGTTGGTATGTACAGTGGTAATTCATAACTATCAATCAATATCATGATGAGGAGATTCAACCATAAGAGACCCACGGAAAAAGGTATTCATTCTTGTCGCCATTCAAAGTCGATAATCGATAACGGACTTAAAATGTCAGGCCCATTTCAAGTGACCCCTATTTTTGATGATTCCATCTGATTCTCCATGTCAAGTATAGTAGGATACGATATTTTTCTAATTTTCAAGCGCAAAATGCACGCAGTATTCAGCAATTTACCATGGCCAGTCATACCCAACTATCTATCGCAGTTGTCACGCCCCTGCACGCTAATTGGGCAATATGCTCTATTGGGCGTGGCAATTGCGATATTGGCCAATCGACGCGAATGGGCGTGACAACTGCAATTGATTGTTGTGTATGACTGGCCATGGTAAATTGCTGAAAACTGCGTGAATATTGCGACTGAAAATTGGACAAAAAAATCTGCCTACTATATTTGAAACGGAGAATCCGATGGAGTCATCAAAAATAGGGGTCATTTGAAATGGGCCTAACCCTTTAATGCAACTAATATTCTTCGAGTAAATAAAGAAATTTTAAAGTGAAATACCGGCCGGTTTTTGAAACATCAGTACACCAGCATTCTTATGCAGCTCATGCAAATGAACATATATTAGAATAAAAAATCGAGCTAAATTCGAGCAAATGCATAAACACGTAAGCATTCAAATGTCTACGGTGCGTTTCTAAAACCGGCCGGTATTTCGCTTTAAACTTACAATCCATCGCTTGCTAATACTGTATCGAACAATGAACTGAACGCTTCGATCAGTACTTCGTTGTTCTTATCGGACACGTTTTTTTGTTTGTACATGGCCTTTTTCTGTAGAATAAGGGCCTGAAAAATAATTAAATGATCCTCGTTTCAGTAAGCTTACGTATTTGATCTAAACGGAAGAAGCGCTGTGCGTGCGCCGCACTTATTTGGCACGGAAAAGGAGCGCGGCTCAGTTTTAGACACATGGCACAACCTTGAGACAAATTCAGCAATGATTGATGCAAATAGTCGTTTCGATACCATTTATACTTCATATTTTTAATATGTAACATTTTTCTCCAACCTGAGTGTCCATAACACCTTTCCATGGCAGTGAACCGCAGACGAATTCATATAGAATGAAGAGGGCCGAGATCAGATCGTCTACACAAGTTTGTTCGACAAACGTCATCGCATTCACGGAGCTGCAATTAAACTTATTTAATTTTGTTGCTTAAATATGAAATGCCAAATCCTTATTTGACATTTCTAAGCATCAAAATCATCAGAACGAATGAATATAGTTATTTACTATCCGACAAACTATCAGACATGAAAAGCCCATGGGAAGGTAATTATGCATGATTCGAGAAACGGTACGTGCACCACATATACCTATACCAGCCGTTCGAAGAGCCCTACGGGCTCTTCTCCGACTGGAGGAATCGGCCTTCGGCCGATTGTTACACACTGTTCAAAAAACTTTCATTTACGTTTATGTGGAAACGTATAATTTGGTTCTGGTCTTCAGCGTTTTTGCAAATCATGCAAATTTGCTATCGCACTTCTCTTCTCCTATAGTATCTCCTATAATATCCTCGACATATAAGCTAGCATAGCTCAACAGGTAGAGCGTTGGACTGTGAATCGAGAGATTGTGTGCTGCTGTGGGTTCGAATCCCGCCAGCGGCAAAGATTTTGTATGTTCTCTTTCGATAGTGAATAGAAAATTTTCTTTATGGAAGGATTTCGTTATGTTCACACAAACAAAAAAGTAAACTCTTCTCCTTTATATAATAAGATAATTAAACATACACAGTTATGGCGATTAAACATGACGATGATTTACCTGTACTTTAGTGTTCCGACGAAGGGGGCCACTTTTCTCGGTTTCAATGTTTTGTAACGTCGACAAGTCACAAATTCGACACAGGCGACGTAATTGACCAACTCCGCTTCGTTTCTGAACATGTGTTTAGTTCATGAAATACCATCATGTTCCTTACACGTAGAATAGACCGCAACCCGTCAAATAGTAAATAATCATCTCTCTCTCTCTTCCGGAAAAAAAACACACACGGAGAATGATATTACAGAAGGGCAATTCTGCATAATAATTTGAGTTGACAGCACTGGGTTCTAACCTGACAAGCATATTTGATAGATGAAGTCTCATCGCAAATGATGCTGGTGTGACCCTTCTATGACAGTAGCCAGCGTAATGCAATACTCGGAGGGCCTGGAATAAATTATGAGTACGGTAGTTATTGGCCCGTAGTTTATGGAAAATGTCTCGCAGTATTTTACAGACTTACCCAAACCCAAACTACTAATAAGAGAAGCTTCCCAAAATGTAAGCGATGTCCACTTATAAATCTCCACCTTTATAATTCCAATTGTGATATAAGCAGCAGAAGCCACGTTGAAATCACCGGACTTTGTTTGTTTCAATACGGTTTCCAGATTGGGTTCGAGCCGTTCCTGTAATTCTTAATAACAAAATGGTACAACAATGTCTTATCTTTAGATAGCACTGGAGATCTGTGGCTAGGCCGCTAGCATGTTCAGGCGCTTGCGTATTTGACTCCACTGCTAAGAAAACTCCGAAATAAACCGCTGGAGAAACTGTTGTCGTTGGGCCGAGAGTGTGCAGCGCACTAGTAATTCGCGCCCGCCGATTTATTATCACTACGGTAACTATAAGGCAACCTGAATAAAGAAGGGCCTTGGAATATCCACTTTGCATTCATTATAAATTCTCTGCCATCCCTTGCCAGTTTTGAAACACATTGTATCGAAGAGACCACACCCAAATAGACCTGGGATGTGGCGAGCTTGTCTGAAAGGTTTTACCTGAAGAAAATCTTGAGTAACAAATAGATAACTTAGGACATCTACAGATCAGTTAATTCAGGTAATTACGGTACGGAACACTGTTTCATGTCTTGTTTTCCAAGCGTTTTGAACTAATTTTCTGAAGTTTTTTTCAACTATCACAGTAATTGCACTATGGTAATTGCCTACTAGACGGAACGAGTATCAAATACTAATGGGCATAAAAGTCCAACCGATAGTTCTTGTAAATGGCTCTCATCTCACGGATGACACTGTACTCGTGATAGAACTGTTTATGTGATTGTTTATCGTCTTTTCTGCACACCTTTAGCACATGTTCCACCTTTTCTCGGCATTGAATCTGCAACAGTTCTGCATCGATAGCCCAACTACAGCGGCTGCACAGTAGTAACAAGAGTAGCATTAAGGCTGATATAGTCAGTCAGTACGCTACAACTTATCGTTAGAGTTTCACATTTAAGCAAGCCTGAGCGCAATCTTCACAGGGAGAAATAAAATAATGTTGCGTATTCATAGCTTATGACTGAGGTTCTGTGTAGCAATCGACGAGTTTCACACGACAAATTGCTCGACGTCTTCGGATTACTGATCTACTTTTTCTTTATATATTGCGATTTTCAGGAACCAATATAATAAAGTACCTCTGGACATTCGCCATCGTCGGTAGTTGCTGTCTGTGATGCTCGGTATACGTCATATTCTGTGCTCAATCCGTCTTGAGGTCTCTTCGGACGGATGCCCAATATCTTCCACGTTCGACCGTCAGATAAATTCACAAAAGCACCGATGAGTAAACTCTCATGAGGAGTTTCCTGTGGCAAAAATAATAATGAAGCCTGAGGCCTAAGCCTAAGGGCTTGCCTAAGTCACCATGCTTTTTAAAGCAAATACAACTGTGATAGTATGTATATGAGATGAGGTGTGAATCCTAATTATATAATTGACTACCCAAGATAATGACTGCCCACTCTGAGTTATGCTGTGCTTCCGAACTAGATATTCTAGGTTGGGAAGTTTCCTGTCCTTACCCCTCCTTGTTTGCTCTCCGTATTCTGTATCTGGCTCATTCCCTTAGTCTGATCAGTGATTTCAAATGGCCCTGGAGCCTTTTCCATTTGTCGTACGAACATCTCTTCGGATAAGGCTACAAAGTCTTTCAAATTTTTGACGACCTGAAAACAAGAGACCGATTGAACATAATATAAATGTTATTACAGGTTGAAGCTTGAAGAACAAAGTCCCACTATATCAACGACCCCATCGATATCAGCGTCGGAACCAGGTGTTTTTTCTTTCACAACATTTACATTTCTAATTTGGTATTATTTGGTCTATATCCTCAGTTTTTCTATGCTTACTGTTAGATAAAGTTAGAATTTAATCTTAGAATAAAGAAAACAAACCGTCGCCTCATCCGTACCGGCCTTCTCCGCCATTTTGAGACAGAGACCACCCAACGAAAGTTAAAATGAACAAAGTAGAAATGCTCTTGACAAACAATACCAATTATTCAAAAATTCAGGATGACTTTGTAATATGCATAGTGTGTTTTTGAAAGAATATCTGAAGAAAGTGTTTCACGTAGTTTTTTTTCACAAATACATTTGTAAAACTATTCACATTTTAATGTTTGTTCTGTTTGATTAACAATTAACACAGTAGGAAAAAATTGAGGTCAACACCGATTAGATTGATTTGATACCGTACGTGGGGATATACTCCAGACAACGATGGATTGGTAATACATACAGAGGAAAATCGCATGCACAGTGCATTTTCTGCTAAAAATGTTTTTTCGTTCCTTCGGGCGCATTCGAGTTGGGCAAAATGCGCAAATTCCGCGAAATAATCAGTTCGAGTTGATAGGGCGAGAGATTGTTGACAAATAAGAGAGCCCAGGAAAAAAATATTTCCAAGACTCTGCGTCTCTCATATGAGCGGGATATTTCGCAGCGCGCTAATAGTGTATTTATCTCCAGTTTCGCAGGGCCGAAACAGGGCGAATCTGGCGCAAAAATCATTCAGCGCGGCTTTCACTTTCCGTGTATAACAATAGTGTATTTATCTCCAGTTTCGCAGGGCCGAAACACCTCAAAAATCATTCAGCGCGGCTTTCACTTTCCATGTATAACAAGGGATGGAAACTCCCTACCATAGCTTGACGATCGGAGTAATCGTGTTGGGACGCGTTACGTGTAGTTTGTAATTTAAAGGTGTTGACATAAAATAAATTTCGACTGGCCTAAAATTCTAAAATTTAATACACCTTTAAATTACAAACTACACGTAACGCGTCCCAACACGATTACTCCGATCGTCAAGCTATGGTAGGGAGTTTCCATCCCTTGTTATACATGGAAAGTGAAAGCCGCGCTGAATGATTTTTTGAGGTGTTTCGGCCCTGCGAAACTGGAAATAAATACACTATCACACTGGCTAACAGTCAACTCGAACTGATTATTTCGCGAAATTTGCGCATTTTGCCCAACTCGAATGCGCCCTTCCTTTCTTTCCTTATTTTTCGTTTGTTTATACGCAGAATGTTTCTCTGCAGCTTTGCTGTGTGTGTCGAGCATGACGTGTACGGCAGATACCCCTTATATTTATTGCTTTTCTTGTTTAATATAATTTATATTGTATTAGAATTGATGTGTAGTGGTCAGGATGATGTATCGCTTTGTTCCACCTCCAGTATTGTGATCATTTAGGGATGCTGTCGTCCCGCCTGATATCCACCTCGTTTGCTCGGCAGCCTTCCCTGACCGCTTGTCGATCAGTTTCGTCGAAGTATCCAAGGCCAACTCCTCGGCATTTTCGACGAAGGCTCTTTGAAGCTGCTATTCAACCAATCCTTCCCAAGGAAATTAAGGTATCGTTTTGGAATGTTAGCGTTAGTTCAGGAGGTTTTCGCTATGTGCTTATGTTCTTACATAACAAGTATACTTTTTTGTTTGAAATATTATGATAGTTTTTTGCAAAACAGCGACCACGCTTAGAACTGCAAATGAAATGGTTCTTTCAGGCATGTACTCCACCGGCCCAGTATTTCAACTCCTTGCTCAAGGAACAAAAAGAAGTGAGTCCGTTTTTGTGCAAGCCCACGCCGTACTGCAAAACTGAAAGTAGTTTCTTTTTGTGAATTGTGACATTGTATGAACAGTAGTTATTTTGCGACATTACCGTTTATTTTCAGTATACTGATGTTGAACTCGCCCTGTGTGGTCTCGTCAAAAAATGGCTGACTTCCCAAGAGTTCCGGGTCATGGCAATTTGTCAATTTATGCCTGTACAAGGAAGGACTCTTGCCTTCTTTAAAAACCAGTAAGCGAAGTGTTTTGTTTATTTTAGTCTTACAATTAGCAATTACACGAGACATTAGACACGAGTGGAGTGGTTATTTGTCATCCGTGCTTATTTTTCGCTTACTATTTCAGGCAACGTTTAAAAGGAATCGAGTTCAGAAACTACGGAAATCGAATTATGAAAAAGGTGAAATTTTTGAATTGCCTGACCTTTTACTTTCATATTCTCTAAAAAGAAAGATATCGCATTGGTTTGAATATGGAGATATTTTCTAATTTCGTTTAGATATTCGAAGGCACTCCGTTGTGTTCCCTCGATGTGGTTCTCACTGGATCAAATGCCTGCCTTTTTGGCAAATCGATTGATGATGTGAAGACAATTGTACAAGAAACTGACAAAGTCAACTTTCTCATTCCTCTCGGTGGGTGCTTTTATGTTATGCGTACTTTTGTGCTCCGATCTACTGGGGCTCTTACTTAATTTTCCCGTTTCTCTTGCCTGTCCATGTCAGGGTCAATGTAAATTACATGGTCCCGCATCGATTTTGAATCTGCTAGAATTAGAATTCTGCATCCTTTCTAAATGAATCTGGCTTATGTTAGCAGGTTTCAAATAGTACGGTTCTATTTCATATAGCACGGGTCTGATTCACTTTCGCTGCAGGACCATGCCATTTGGGTTATTCGCATGGGTTACGCTAGCCAATTGACGTCCATGTAAAATGACCCGATCATGGACAGGTATTTCGCATTTGTCATTTTCGCATGTGCGAATCGCAAACATGGACAGGGCATGACTTTCCTAAGCGGACAGACATGGTGCGTGGTAGCCACATGTTGCATGACAGATATCGTTGAGTTGATTTAAGATTTCAGAAAACATACAAAACATCATTCCTTCTAGTCGACTCCCAGTAAAATAGTTTGGCTGATAGTTTGTTTGAGTCAAAGAGAGAGGTGGGAATTCCCCTTTTGAAAACCCTCTCACTCCATGCTTCTCATCGATAGTGTTTCTCTCGGAAGTTGTGTCTCAATCAGTTAGGGCGCGTTTAAGATGGCCGAAAAAAAAAATGCGTTTTCGGCCGTTCAGGTTGGGCGAAAAGAAAACTTTTGAAAGACAATGCAAAAACAAGAGACGCAGGCAAAACCCGAAAAAAATTACTGTATTTTTTCATTTTCCCTTAGTATTAAAAATTTTCTTTTCGGGCAACCGGAACGGCCGAAAACGTATTTTTCTTTCTTTCGGCCATCTTAAAGGGAATATGTACGCCCTTTTTGAAGTTAAGCTGTGTTGATAGAATGTATGTTCCCCATTAAGGAAACAATAACAAAAGTTGTTCAAAGATCCCCAGTTAGCAGAAAATAAACCACAAAGTTCATCCTTTCCATAGTAAACGCGTTACTTGAGACGATGCCATACATCGACGGGGTCAATGGAAATTTTTTCAAATATACATACAGATATCGTGAAATTGCATTACTCAGAGACATATTTGCATGCAAATTCGAATATTCACATTTGCATATTCAGCCGCCTATTTAAAGTCACGTCTGGTGTGGAAACTCTAGTTTTGCGTGTGTTTTGCGCATTTTGAGTGCCTACATATTCGCTTTAAACGCGCCCTAAAGGATTCTTGAATTCCCTATTTCTTTGCAGTGTTCGTGATTGACGGTCGTATTGTCTCAATGGATATGGTGAAGGAACTCGCCGCTCTCCCTGATATGAACCAGATTCGTGCAGAAACTGTCTCCGTGCTCAGTTCACAGGTATATTATTATTATTGTTTACTATTATTCCTCATCAGGTATTATAGGATGTAGTTTTAGCATTCGACTACGTATGTTTTCAACCGTGTCACAGGGTTTTATTGTTTTTTTTTTGACTCATGTGTTCTTCTATAATATGGGTTGCGAAACACACTATCTTACAGTACGCAATTTGCAGCAAGTTATCTGTAAGGTATTGTGCGGCAGTAATGTCATAATAACTATGTGGCCTTATTTTTTTTACATTCTTTAACATTTTTCTAAAGCATATGAATTTGTGTTACCCATTTCAGCTCGGTCTTCTGCCCTCTTCTCTGGACCGTGCACATCGCGATCTCTCTTCTTCACTCGATATTCATATTCAGTCGAACGATAAACCATCATCTACGTAGAGCCATACTAAAATTATGTACATGTTGTTTTGCTAATTTCGAGTGCTCATGATTACACTTAGCAGTACTACACTAGTTATTAGTTTTTTTCATTCTCTTTGATAATTCGTGTACAAAAATAGGTGGTTTAGATTAAATAGTGTTTCTTTTTGTTATCTCTTTATTGTTTCTTTTGTTTGTTTTATCTTTGTTCATAAATCGGTCGTTTCCTTCTACTCGTTTTACTTTTACTACAACCTACTCGTTAAGATAAACATACCTTTATACATAAAACAACAGTGCACATATGGAGTCAAGCTTGTTATGTGCACACTGTTTGCACCACAAGACACGCATGGTACTAAATACGAGAAACAACATTGCACAATTTAAGTTAGTACAAATCACTACCGTACACGCGGCTGTACTACAGACAACCCGATTAGGTAATACATGCAGAGGAAAGTTGCATGCACAGTGCATAAACCGACTTTTTTTCACACGTGAGAAAAACTTGCGAATCAACTTTTCCTTTTTTGTCGCGTATTCACCCTTATTTGTTCATTTTTGAGTTCCACAATAACGTGTATGAAAACTGCGAAGTGGTAGTGTGTGGTACATGTTGGTGTGGTTTGATGCCGAAGCAGTATGTTGACCCTGGCCGTCTTCCCTTCTTCTCTTAAAAAATATGCAGTAACACCTAATAACATGCGTTGAAAATCGTGTTTGAAATCTTACGATCGATATTACCCATGATTTTGCAGGCCGGCAATGAATCACTATGCAGTGTATATATCCCTTTAATTAATCAAAGTGTGAGTACTCCGCTGCACAACAAATAAATGAATAAGCAATTCCTTTTTCTGACACGTTATTGTCTGGTAGTTTTATGGTGACTAAGGCTGTCCACTGGGCCACCGCCTCGTTTTCTGTGTTATTATTTATTTTTAGTTTTGTCGCTTTTCTTTCCTTGTTTCTAAAATTTTCAGTTTCATTTTCAGTTTCAAAGATACCCCGAATGCATAGGAATTGCCTCGAATTTAATGCCTACTTCTCCTAATATTGTACTCTTCTCAAGGAAGGTGAGTGAAGTGGTCTCAAGCTCCTCTGTTAGGTGGCGATGAATATCGTCATCTTCCCGGTCGACGAGACTGCAGAATGTAGGGCATCATTGGAAAGACTGAGTACAATATATAAGGAGAGAATACAGTCCGTCGTAATATAGTATATTATATTGAATATATTGAATACTTTATTCTGAAAAGAACAAAAGCGAAATAATACAGCGTGAACAAATACATACAAAAAAAAAACGTAAAGCGAAATACTGGACAACACAAAAATACGGAAAAGGTTCGTAGGTAAATGGCTATAGGCTATACGTGGGGATAAGTAAGAGAATTTCGATTGAGCCGAGTTTTGAAAATTTCTACACTAGAAGGGAAGGGATGGAAAACTTCAAGAGGTAAGGAATTCCACGATCTGACTACGCGCCTTTGGTAGAAGTGACATGAGACATCAGAGCTAATGCTGAAGGGAGGAGGATATTAACTTTGTTTCTGGCACGTTCTACATACCGAACTAACCGAACGATAATCAAATCATGGACATGTGAGTTAGGCACGGTACATTACCAATGATCCCAGTCCTAACATATCCATTCAGGTACTCGATCGATCTTCATCACGGGAACAACGCATTCAAGCGTGCAGTGAATTGCAAAACGCGGTTGACCGATATCTGATTGAGGTAGCTATTTTTGTCCACTAAATTTCTTGGGATACTTGGGAAAGGCGGTTTTATTCAATTTCCTATGTTTGAACTTGTTATGGATTATGGATCGGGACTTTTTGATCATTTTCTATTTGGTGTCCCATGGAAGCATTACCACACAAACTACAATATATCATTCTTTTATAGACGATTAATATACTAATATATAGTACCTAACAATAAGAGCACCTGCTTTAGGAGAATCATGTGCCTCCCATCGAACTCCTCAACGACCTTCTTTCCGTATTGTCCCACCGCTTCGGAAGCCTCGATTTGAAGAGACGGGTTGGAAGTCTAATCCAGCACATTCTGACTTATTCATCCGATCAGCTCTTGGCGTAAGTTAACCGTTAATATTTTTTTTTAAATAATTTTTTATCCTCTTAACTCACACCTCACACTTTACTGTTCTATCGTCAGGCAACCAGGGCTTGGATATTACACTGGAAAACTGCTATTTTGTTCTAGGTTTGTCGCCGTAATCCGTGATGGAATAAACAATTGTCACGCGAAAGCCGATGAGGAATTGGCCATTATGTTGCGGTCTTTGGCCCTTGGAGTCACTGGACACTGTCAGGTCACGGCATCACACGGAGACAAAGCATTCGAGGTTTCTTCGTTTGTTTAGGGTTGACGGTATGCTAAATGGAAGGCTATGTTATGTATTTCTTGAATCACACTAGCCATTTGTTCAGTCATTCTACAATCTGTCACTATGCTTGACGAATAATACACGGAATAGGGAGATTTGTCAAAAAAAAAAAAACGAACGAACTGTAGAGAGTGAGACTTGGTAGTTGTGCTTCTATTCTTCTGCAAAATGTACTGTATCTATATTGTAGGAGGTGATGAAAATAGCCACATCATTGCTCGATGAGAACAATTCTCACGTTGTGCACTGTGCTCTGATGGACGTGTGCCATGCCGTCGTTGTGACCAATCCGAATGTTTTCCAGAATTACTTTGAGGTGAATCTGATTTTCGATCGATTATTTCTATACTGCAACCGGAATATGAACCTGTACTTGGCATCCATTTACCCCTGGTTTTTGGCCTTCATTGGAATGATATTTGATACTAGTAAATTTTGTTTCAGGATGTCGTTGATTGCACGGTTGGGTGGATGGTCGAGGACAAATTGCCTCGCTCGGTTAATGAACACTGTGAAAAGGTAGGTTTGAAGGTTGAAGTTATAATTGTAGCCTTGGACATGCTTCAGAATTTCGTCGATTATGGCGATCCTGAATACATGCTTTAATCTACAGCTTTTTAGTTGATAAGCGTTATGAAAGAAATGTGGTTACAACGTTCCGAGTATGCAATCGACCTTCTCTCTCAGTTCCGCACGGATATTGACACGGAACTACGTGTGAGATTACAATTAGACATTATGTTTGATTTCTTATTGCTTGCCCTGTTCTTTTGTTGTCTGTCCACTGCTTTTTCCTAAATCTAAGATAGTTCGTGAGTTTTTCTGCCGTAATAGTAGTGAAATGTGTTATCGTGAAATGTTAGGCTGATTGGTTGATGTTGATACTGATATGATGGTTTCGAGTTTCGATTTAGAAACAACCCATTTTTTTCTATAATAAAATGAAAAAAAAAATTGACAAACCAAATAAAGATTTGAAAAAATAGGGAATCTCGTTCACGAAGAATTGTTTTAGGAACTCGGCGACCCAGTTTCCAGCGTTCTGAAGAGGTCCGCTGCCCTTGTTAGGGTACAAACCACAATTCTTCGCATATTTGTACAGACTGACACGTTTTGGCCGGGCGTTGTGAAACCTGCAATTACTCAGGTTTGTTCTTTTGTCAGGGTTTTTAAAGAATTGAAACTTGACTTGATTAATCAACCTCATGTTGTATTTGATCTTTATCCTTTTATCTATTGAATACAAATGGTTTCTGATTCAGATGAAGCAGTATATGATTGAGTACGCGGATTTGTTGCACGATGTCAATCACCCCGATTGTCCCACTTTCTTTGCTTCCATGTCGCATATCATCGAAATCATTTTGGAAGTTACACACAAGGTATATAGTCTATTTATTTTTTCTCGATACCGTCTCGATATATTTTCGTGGGGTTAAGGGTTGTTTATACTCGTTTGTTGTTATCTGAGAGCTGACTAGGCGCTATTATTATTGTTTTGTTTGCAGAAAAAGTTTCCTGTTCTTCGTGAATTATGCGAGACATCCGTCCTAATACTTGCGAAGTTCCCATCGTCTGCTACGATCAGAAATGCCTTCTTTCAGTCGTATGTCAAGGTAAGCTTCTTGCCAAATGTGCAGTGACGGGGTGACGGCGCTATTTTGTGGCTTTGGCTTTTCCTGATTCAGTTTTTTTTTGCCCCCTCTCTCACAGAATTATTCAATTGTACAATGTCGTGTGTTTGTTGTAGAGCAAATAAACACTAATTACAGAATAGCAACTCGGATGACCCGAGTGCCTTTTATTTAGTGTGCATAGTAATAATATAAAACATGCAATATAATAAACAAATAAACAATAACATCATAGAGGACTACATGGTAGTTAAGCAATCATTGAGTCTGATTATTTCACACTTGGTAAGCTATAGCACAGATGGGCGGGAGTGGATGTTGTGATTACTAATGCGCGCGGAGAACTGTTGTAACACACAAAAGCTAAAGCAACAAGCCTACCTAGGTGAAATTGTATATAGTGATTATAAAAAGGAATAAGGATTAATGGTTATTAAGTTAGAATAAGTCACGAAGAAGGTTCCGTGACACTCCCCCCTGACAAAAGACTGAGTGAACGAAAAAAATGATAGTAATGAGAAATATAAAGGAGAACTCACTTTGGTAAATGAGAGAAAAGGAAAACGTAATCTATGTATAACTATTACAACAAACAACACCTAAACCAATGCCACATTGCCGTATTAAACATGATAAATTAAAAATTCAATTTGATAACGTAAGACGTTAGGGGACAATACTCAACGTCTAAACTGTCATCTAACTTATTCAGATCCAGCAACAAAAACTATAATGCTACCGGGGTAAAAAAGGGGGAACTAGCGTGGAATCTTATTGAGATTGACCTACGTGTTCAAAATACCAGGTCCGCCGGGGCAACTCCTACATAAGTTTGAACCTCCGGGGCATCCTGGTCCAGAGTTGCCAGAACGGCCGAATCCTAGTCTTCAGTGGGCCTGGATTCACAGAATGGGGCATCAGACCGATAATCATAAGATCAGTAGCAAATGTCTTTGATTCAAAATAAAATGGAACCACCGGGCATTGAATTGTTAGAGCAGGACCTTTCTGTAATATGAAGAACAGCCAGAGAAAGGTAACCACGAACATCACGAATGCAGAAAAAACGAAATATAGAACACTGACGAGTGAGAAATATGGCAATTGGTCATTAGCTCAGACCTACCACGCGGGACATGGATGAAAAACGGCCCGAATTCTTGAATTGGGTTAGATGCACCATTTCAATGGTAGAATGATCGCCTGCCACGCGGGCGGCCCGGGTTCGATTCCCGGACGGTGCACCATGTCACAGAATTATTCAATGGTACAATGCTATGTGTTTGTTGTAGAGCAAATAAACACTAATTACAGAATTGCAGACGACCCGAGTGCCTTTTATTTAGTGTGCATAGTAATAATATAAAACGTGCAATATAATAAACAATAACATCGTAGAGGACTACATGGTAGTTAAGCAATCATTGAGTCTGATTATTTCACACTTGGTAAGCTATAGCACAGATGGGCGGGGGTGGATGTTGTGATTACTAATGCGCGCGGAGAACTGTTGTAACACACAAAAGCTAAAACCAAGCCTAGGTGAAATTGTATATATATTGATTATAAAAAGGAATACGGATTAATGGTTATTAAATGTTTATTTGACGCTTAGAAAGAGCGCAACGCCATAAGAGACGATGAAAAAAATTCATATCATTAAACCGCCATATCATCAAAGAAACTGTATTCACACAAGCAGCTAACAATTTTGTAGTTTTAGACTAGTTTAGCCGAGCTATTAAGTTAGAACAAGTCACGAACAAGGTTCCGTGGTACCCTCTGTTAATGTTTGTCTTTTAGATCCATCAAGTTTTGGAAGCCGAGCAATTGCAATTCTTCGCCCAATTATTGTTGGATCTTCCTCCAGATGCAAATAAGGTAGGCGTGAGATTTGTTCCGTTTCCGCTTACTGCGATTCCGAATATTGTTTGTTAGGTTGGAGTTGGAGTTGGCGATGCTATCAGCTGTTTTTCAGTGCTAAGATTATCGAGAAAAGTTTCTCCGCCCCTCCGCCCCTCCGCCCCTCTGTTGTACTGTCCAAATGATTATAACCTTTTTTGTATTTGAGCCCAGCTGTGTAGTAAATCATTGTATTTTCCTAGCAACTCCTGGATGCGTATCCTCTTCTGTGTGGATTGTCCA
This sequence comes from Pelodera strongyloides, assembly GCA_036852015.1. Taxonomy (NCBI): domain Eukaryota; kingdom Metazoa; phylum Nematoda; class Chromadorea; order Rhabditida; family Rhabditidae; genus Pelodera; species Pelodera strongyloides. Next base: position 23,128 of record JAANDG010000343.1, on the reverse strand, counting down.
ACTCCTCCACAATGCCGTCTTCATCAAAACTTCTGTCGGCCATGTTACCCGAGGCCAACTTGCCCTATCTGCAACTTACTTACACTTATGTGAGATCGGCGTTTGAATGTAAGTCCAATAAACTTAGATTATCACTTTAACTAGTTAGTTACTAACGCAAATCGGAACCATCTCTACGAGCCAAATCGAATAATAACCTTTATAGGTTTGTGAGGCACAAAATGTTTTAATAGTTACCTTTTCTAGATTGCATAAACATTCTTCGCCAAGCGAGCACTTTGAATGGAAATGTGAAAAACAGGAGATTGTCGTCTGACGTACAGGTGAAGAATTAAAAAAAAAATATTCTGTTGATTTTGGTTATTAAAAAAAACAAGCTTGTAGTTCGACTTTTTGGTCCGCAGGCCCGCACAGCACCCGCTTCGTATTCATCAAATTCTTCTATCTTGCGTTTTTTTCTTTTGTTCTCAGTGAGATTTTGAGTTGTGTTATTCATTTGATATTTTAATCAGCTTTTTCAATTCGGAGCCCTTTCAGAGTGCCGAAACGTGCTTTATCGGATTGCTCAAGTCTCTCACTCATGTGTCCAAAGTGAAGAACTCATTTGTTGTTGTGAGTTATTTGTTTGTGATTTTGTCAGCTAGCTACAGTATGTTGGAGCTTTAACGTTGTGAATATCTTTAAAGAGTCCGATTATATTCAGATGATGGGACTGACTCCTCCACTTTTCGTTTTGTTCACAGAACGACTTCCTCTGAAAGAAAAATGGATCATTGATGCCTTTCCACATATTCATTCTGCACTCCTGACGGCCACTTTCATGCATTGCAAGTGGTAAGACCCCGTTTATCTGATTTTCTGACCTGAGAGCTTCTCCATATTGTGGCTTGACTTTTGAAGACCAAGTTGTTTTATGTGTGCCGTTGCCGTGACGGTGACGGAAGTACAGTGCAGTTTTTTTTCTCCAAATTTACAATCGGCTCACAGTGAACGATGTGTAGTCTTTGAATTTTGTGTTTCTGACATGGATGGAGAGTGTGCTTCCTTATTCAACTCGGTCATTTCTTACCTGTTTCCCCACTCTCCTGCTCCTCTACTCCAGGCACGACTTCTTCCTGGCCAACTCGTCGTGGGTGATGTCCTCTCCCACTTCAATACACATCGGACTCAATCTGACAGCTTCCCATGCAGAGGCACAACTGAAAATACTCACGCAGCTTGTCAACGTCAAACTCCTGCCTGCAGTGAAGTAAGTGCTGATTGGTTTAATTGACTTGTTTTATGTGTTTATGTAGGCCACGTTCCATTTCTAAGCATCGCGGAGGATATATATATATATGTCATGTGTGTAAATATTGCTTTTTTAGTGACGGAAGAAATGTACTAGGGATATGTTTACTCGTTGAAACATGCATCTTTGCAATAGCCTTATGCGCTTGACTTTACGTTACGGGTGTTTATGGGCTTTCCAAGTATGGTGAAACTTTACATATCTTGGAACTACACAAGAATATTTTTTTTAATGTTTCATAATAGGCAGGTTTCGTGCAGAAATACGGTAGTATTGACAGAATAACACCGAATGTTTGGGATACTTGGAAACCTCATTATGGCCAAGAATAATGAAAGATTTTCAGAAAGCGTTTGGATCGTTGGCTGACTGGACTGATTGAAGGAGTTCCAAAGAACACCCTTTCCACAATGATCGGACACCCAGAATTTGTGACACTGAGGGAAAAGTTGTATCCGGTTATTTTGTCGGATCCGGAAAGGGCACAGAGGTACGTAAACCTTTTCGATAATTATGTGTTTGTTAACAAAACCCTTAGCGTAGTTCTATATGTTCGTTATTTTTTCCAATCCTCGGATACACATCTTCTAGTGTATAGTATTTAATAAATAATAAATAGTTCAATTTTCACCTCTCATTGGTTTCTTGTGATTCACAAGTGAATTCTTTTTTTTAGTACAATAGACTTCGACAGTATATGTGTTGCACTGATGTGACTTATTTGAGTATTGTAGGCTGTGTGGAGTGTGGCGTCTTCTTGGTGGTGACGAGGTCGGAAGTGACGAAATGTGTATTGCAAGACTGTTTCTGGCCAGAGAACATATTCAGGTTGGGTGCAGTTTGTTTTGTTTCCTATAAATACATCAAGTAGTTTACGACACTAAGACATTGACATTTCGCCCAATATCTTTCTTTGGTTTTCGGTTTTCTCTTCCTTCGATTCTGAGCGTCTGTGTTTCAGGCTTTGGACCCAACTGCGGCAAGCAAAGTGTGGAGCAATCTTCCCACTACTTCGCTGATCAAGTTCGTTCATTTTTATTTCTTCTTCGAAAGGACGGTCCACTAGTTCACAAAACATAACACTATGATAAAAGATTCGCATTCCCCTATCACTCTCGTCATTCGTGATTTTAGAATTTGTGAATTTATAGAGCATTAGATACATATAATCGAATCTGCCAAAAATGTGTGTTTTGTTTTGTTTAAAGGGGTTGGGGGTAGTCGATCTCTCGGTTGAGTAAGCATCACTGCCGTATGTCTGTCTTGTATGAAGGAGTGTAGGTAAACATATATTTCGATTTGATGTTGGGTTGGATAAGTGTCTTGTTATTCCCTCATTATTTTTACTATTTGCGCGAAAGTTTCGTAATTCTGGGTTCTGGGTGTATAGTGTACAAGCTCATGTGAAATGAATGTGCGTTCCTCGTCCTTTTTTCTTTTTTTACTTTTGAATCACTCGTTACTTTTTGATTTCGACGCGGCTGATTTTCACCCGCTCAATATTTCTGTCCCTCTCTCTTGGAATTTCGTGACTTTCTTTCTCTAAACCAGTTCACTTGATCCTGCTGTACTGTATTATCATCTAGCACTTGCGGTCTTCTCTCTTTCTTTCCCTCTCTCCTCTCTTTGTACTTTGTACCTCTTTTTCTGTATTCTATTTGCATAAGTGATGTAGTCAGTAGTTGTAGTCGGCTTTTTACTTGTTGTTGCCTTTTTTATAGCGATTACAGTAGTTAGTTTGCTGTTTGTTGCGTTTGCGAAAACATCGGAATAATCCGAACTACGATAATTGGTCATGGTCATGGCATGTCAGAGCATTTAGAGTGAGGTTTTCTTCCAACGATTTTATTCTTCCTTTTTCTGTTTTTTTTTGTGGGTTTCTGCCCTTAATTTGCGATTTGCGACGCCGACGACGAACGGTTTTGTTTTCTGATTTTCTTTCTCGAATTTCGAACTGTCTCGCTCGCTGTCTCTCTGAATTTCTCTCTCTCTCTCTCTGAATTTCTCTCTCTCCCTCTTTCTCTCTCTCTCTGCGGCGTGTTCGGTGTTCTATTATCCGTTAACACGTTCTTGACCTTTCCGTCCATTTTCATTTTAGTGCGCATTCAAAAGTTAGTGTAAAATTGATTTCCTCTATTCCTCATCCAGCTCATCCTCTCCTCGAGTAGAATAGATTGATTTTCAATTAGTCATAGAATTTACAATAACAATTGATGGGATGTCCAGTCCAAATTCTGAATCCAAACCTCCCTCTGAATCCTCTTTTTTATTGAACCTCATTCTCATTGCCTCATTCGGCCAAGGTCATGTCTTGTCAGTAGTGTCCGGCTGGTAGTTCTATTAAGTATTTTGTCCTGCCAGGTGCTTGTGGTCAGCAACCAAATCTCGTTATGTCCTGGGCAGTCGAATGTCGAATGTGTCGTGATTGAGCATCTCATTGCCTGAGTGCTCTGCCAGCTGTTGAGCTGTTCCCTCGATGAGAACGACCTACATACTCCCGGCTCTCCTTACATCTCTTGCAAGATTGCCTGTGTTCATGCTCTCAAGCTCAAGCAACAATATTTCGCTGAGTTCTAGTTCTAAGCTGAATCTAGTTAGTGATTATGACAATTAGTTTGGTACCTACACTTGGCTTATCTGCTGATGTCCAGCACATTTAATTTTGTGTAAGGCTGGAAATTAGCTAATTGATCTGGCTTCTCAATTATACCTCGGTTAGTTCCGGAGGGGTTGATTGCTGTGCCGTTGAGCCCCTTATGCTTATGCATGAGCGGACTTGAACAAACACTCCTTCTTCTTGCTGCTTGCAAGCCGCCACATGTTATACATATCTCATATGTAACCGTCTCGCATTTACGTAATGTTTGCCTGGAGGCACATATTCTAAATTGGACCCGATGGGTGTTACCGTCTTACTACAGTTTACATTAATTCATACTGACAACATATACTAAAGCTATTTCTGAAAGTAAACGCATGTTGGACTACTGATTTTCAATGTATTGTATGCAAATTTTAAAATATCTCGTTATCAGCAATATCAGCATTACTCATAATTTGTATATAGGAATGCAGTTGAACCAATAACGTTTTAAAAACCGGCTGCTATGACGCTTTAGCGCTAACTCCAAATTTTGTTAATTACATGTATCGTTGCACTTGACAAGTTGACTTACATCCTTACATGTATGTGCGTCATGCTCTCTCTCAGAAATGCGTACCTTGCTCACCAGCTCTTTTTCTGTCATTTCTTTGTTGACCGCAGAAGCGGATATGCCATGCTGACCGAATATTAATATCCAAGTGAATATGAAATGATGAAGTTCTCATTTTTTTCCCTTTGGAAGGATCGAAGGATGACGACTGGGATGGGAGATGTGTTATATTTATCCCATTATTATAATTAAATAATTGCTTCACTTGCACGTCATCCCCTGCACTTTCTGTGCGTAATGAATGAATCTCGATCCCTCCTTTCGTACACCACTTTAGTGTCATTTGATATCTGTTTTCGTTGCATATGCCTGCTTGGAATGCTTGGACTTTTGCTTGCCCTCTACCTTTTCAATATTAATATCCACTCGTGGTCTGGCTTTGTATGATTCCGAATTTATTATTATTATTATTTTGACGAACACAAAAGATCATTCCATTATTTCACACTGGGGATTTTATTGGTATTATGTGAGTTTTCACATTACTGATGGAAACTAGATTTTGCGCAGTAGCAGTAGAATAAAATGTATTTTCCCATTATAAGAGCCTTTATGAATTGTGATAGATGCAATTTCTCATTGTTTGTCTGTTTGACTGTGAATCTGAATAGACCAGTCCAAGACCATTAAGTTTCTGATTATCGATGTTATCAGTCTGATTCATCAAAGATATTGCCGGTGATGACCGGAAGGGGCGATTTATGTGGGGGAAGTTCTTTCTTTATCTTTCTCCTTCTTTCTTTTTGTTATTCTTTTCTTTTTGCTCTTTTAAATGTTCCGTTTTCTATGTTACTAGTGTTGTTGTTTTGCTCGTAGTGAAGAACGTCTCCTTGATCTGAATACTGTGTTGGTTTATTAAGTCCGTTTCATTTGTTAGTTTATTAAGTCCTGCCCATATATTACAAGGCCGGCATCTTACCCTTTTATGTTTATTATTTTATTATCAATAATACATTTCTTGAATTTCAGGGCCGGCATCTGTGGCTGGGATCAAAGTGGAATGTGTCAACAGAAAACGATCACACCGTGCAGATTCTCCACGGAGGACTTCTCACTAATCACACACTTTTTACTTCACAGACAGCTGCCCACACTACATATTGATGAGTTAGTGCTTTACTTTAATAACTTTAATAATTGTTTCCCAAAATCAGATGTTGTCTTTTCCTTTTGACGATACTCTATTCCTCTTGATTTTGTTTGAGTGGTATGTGTTTGCACGAAAACTGCACTCGTCTATCGTTTATTGTGTCCTTTATATCACATTAAGTTTCGCTTGAACGATCTCTTGCGCTTCACGGCTTCACGATTTTTGAGGAACCTGTTTCTTCTTGTCGTGTACTGGTTTAGCCGAGAAAGAGGGCTAGATAGCTAGATTGCATTATAGATTTAATCTTGTGTACCTGTGTTTCTTTAATGATTATTTGTTATAATTTCTAATGTGTTTAGTTCGACAGATGATGAGTGGATGCTTCACTCAATCGATCAGATTTATTCACAATCCAAAGGAGATGCGGGAGGAGAAAAGAAGGAAAGGAAGGTAAGCTGTTTGTACATTTTTGTATTCTCATTATGGGTCAAGTCGGGATTATGGTCTTTGACTGATCTAACAGCTTTCATGTGTTCTATTTTGTATTTTAAAGGTTATAAGGCATGTGTAATTTCTCCGCTTGCGCAATTGCAAGAGTAGTTTGTTCAAATTCAGTTGATGTCGAAATGGCGTTGGGCGCTAGCACAGACGGCCAATCACTGTATTGAGAATAGGATGAGGACCCAATACGGAAGTCCCATGGAGACTTTCACCGAATTCTCGAGTAAGTTTTCTAGAGGTATCCGGGGGTTTGAGGTAGTAATTATGCAGGAAAGACAAAAGAAACTCAGGCCACACTAGTACATTTGCGACTAAATTTTGGAGGACATGTAACCTTTTGAATGTTTTATTGTTTTGTGTTGCTGACTCTGCTGACATGTTTGGGTACGTTATTTGCAAACTCTAAATATTGTGTTGCTTACTGAAGTAGAAACATCTGTGTATTACATGTGATTGCACTTTCACGTTTCATAGTTATTCATTGTGGTATTGCCTTGACAATACTTGTGCGACATTGAATGTTCGTACTAAATGTTATTTATGTTATGTTGTCTATGTATCTAATTGCCCACAAATTGTATGATTTCAGAGGAGATCCACCGCCTTGCGAGGGAGGCGATTTCTGGGGAGAAAGTCCCCGACCAATGGGACAATGCGAAAGAGAGGGTACGGGTGAAATCAGTAACTTTAAAATACTTTTTCTCTTCGAAATTTCCAGCTTGTGATCCTTTGTTGGTTTGATAGTTTTATTTTTAAATCAGCGGAGAATTTACTGTCCATGGTAATCTTAAAAACGTGTTTTCTTTTTTTTCCAGAACGCCCCGCTTCCGATTCGTCGTCGTGATCGTGACAATGAAGATGATGACGGGATTGAGATGCGAGATCCGAGGTAGCAATAACTTCAACCAATAAATCCAGCAAGATCTTTCCTTTGTTCCAGTTACTAGACGACTCATTCTGTAATTCCGTGCATCCTATCCGAGTATGAGGTCCACAAAAACTGTTTACCTTTTCAGAAGTTTGACCCCATCAGAAGAGTGGTGGAGGGTGCGTTGTCTACTAGAATTTCTCTCGGTTCTCGAAATATTGATATTCAACGCGTACAGTGGAACGACTTTCCCAATCGCTGAGGTTTCTCAAGTACGTTTTTCTTATTATTTTTTTTCCATGCTGTGAAAATGCGGGATTTTGTATTCTATACATCGTTTATGGTATTAATAATAATTCGGTTACTATGCATGCTGTGATGTGCGGCGGAAAAATACGGTATAGATTTACTCTTACCTTACTTTTGCAGTCGGCACGTAACTTCTTCGTGGCGAATCAGAATGCTTGTGTGGAGTGGTTACATCGAACATATGTACCAGCAATGGTGGTCGCTTACCATAATGGATATTATGCTCAGGTTGGTTTGGTTTTCTTTATGTCAGAATTAATTTATCATTGAATCTGAAACCGATTTGGTCGAGTTCTTGGAAAGCTGAATGACTGATTATTTTAGGTGATCTTATTCGGAAAAGCTGTCCTCGCGGAATTTGAACGGAAATCGTTGAAAGGAAGAACGATGTCACCGTCACAGGAAGGTACGACTTTAGTCTTTAGTTTCTTTTGGAGAGATAACCTTGTTCTTTCTCTTCTTTTTTTATTTATTTTGCAGATTACTCCTGAAATAGGTAATGTAATATAATTAGGTAAAGATAGTAATTATGCAACGCCTGAGCAATTCAGGCGAAGGAGGCGAGCAGTCACCGACTGGATCAATTCCTGGTGCAATTCAAGCCACAATTGAATGGACAGTGAAGGCGATGCTTGAATTGGGGTCAGTCCGTTTTTATCTTAGATTAACTGGCATTTCTTTTTTCCAACCTTTATCTTTTAAAATAATGCCATGATTCGTTATATGTGCTTAATTTTTGCAGAGCCGATCAATCCATGCTCGGTGTCCGTGCTTGGGCTCTCAGGGTGTGCAGAGTGGATATGGAATGGATCTCTGCTGCTTCGTATGCTGCATCCGGAAGGTATTTGTTTTGTCCTTTCTGATTCGGAATGAATCCTCCTGGAATGACAAATAGTAGAATAGTCGGATGTGGTGAGTCAGATCGTCAGATGAGTGTTTGTGAATTTGAGAGGTTAAAGTGACTTTTGTTCTGGTTTTCAGATGGGAAGTTGCTATTGTGGAACTGAAGAAAGCCCTTCAAACAGTTGAACAAAATTCCAGCATTGCAAAGGTCATCAGAAGTCTGGTAAGTTCGATTCTGGTTTATGTATGACAAATCATTATCGCTACTTCGTTTCATTTCACAAACGTTACCTTCATGATGCTCTACAAATATGCTCATGTATTATTACTCTTGCCTATTAAAAGGGCTAAAAGTGATGTTAGTGAGATTAAAAGTGATTTCTCATTTGCTCACGTCTTCTAATTGTAAGTGATAATGTGTTCAGCTTGTGGAGTGTGTCTGTCGTCTCCGAATCCCGGACCTTGTCAACCCTTATCACTGTCCTCCCCATCTGTCTTTGTGGGAAGAAATCGCCCAGGGAGAAGCCGTCCCCGATATTCCCCACGAATTTGACGAGCAGGCATTCACAAGGTAAACTGTTGAGGCTCGTTTTCAGAGTAATAACCTATCTTACCATTAGCATTCAATAGGGTCTCCCAGGATGAGTAGGATATGCTCAGCTTGTTACACCGTAGTCAAGCCCTCTTTTCAGAGCCCGTGAGCTATGTGTGTTCGGTAAAGTTGACCGTGTGCCCAGTAACCAATTGATGGGTTGGTGGACACCGCAGAGACTTCAGCGAGTGGAACACAAATTGATGACGACGCTGAGGAGGTGGGAATTAGAATATTTCTTTTTCTTTTCTTTTTTTGTCTGCGGGGAGTTTTTTTGATTGATTTTATGCGTATGATCTGTGTGGTAGGTCTTTTGACAAGTCTTTTGTTTACAGGAGTGATGTGATAGAAATCCAAGGTGGATTGGCAAGAGATGCTAACTTAGCTCTGGCAGCCGATGAGGGACTACGGTAGGGTTTTATATTGAATTTATAAGTATCTGTGCGTTGTTCTTGGTGGACTGATCATGAGTTGAATATATTCAACTCCTGTGTTTATTATCCGATCTATTTCGATCTTCGAGTAAATTTTCATCAGTCAGTATTATGTTTTGTAGCATATCACCAACCTGTTATCTTTTCTTATTCCAGGCTACATACTCGTATCGCCGCTCTTCACTTGGTCTCATCAGTGCTCAGTTCTCGAATGGTCAAGAACTTTGACACACCCGATGCTCCTGTATTGAGGGTAAGTGGGATTGATGTTTATGTTGTAGAGTTTTTTGGATATGAAATGGCGTGTCACGTGGTACTCAATGTACATACGCAAACAATATACTGTCCAGTTTTTTGGATGTGAAATCACGTGTCACATAGTACTCAAAGTTCATATTCAAACAATATACTGTCCAGTTATCTCTAGCTAATGTTATTGTTTCCAGAAGCCATCCGATCTGAACCCTCTGTTCTTGGTCGACGATGTCAAATGTGAAGTAGGTGAGCGTCTTCTTCTGGGACGTCAATTGATGCAATGGGCGGAGAGATTGGCATCTGGAGGACAGCCCCCAACCATTGAGTCACAACTGGCACTGGCTAGGTTGGCGCGAAAGACGGAGAATCGGTGAGTTGTTGATGTGTTATTAGTAGAAAGAAGACTAACTTGTCCTTAGAATTGGGATTCTGTGCTGTTGGGATTATTCAGTCATTCTCTTTTGTTATTCCAACTTTTCCCTGTTTAGTTATCTGACCGAGTTGTATCTGAACAAGGCAACCAGCAACCCGAATCCACTGGAAGGAAATCCTCTGTTCACGAGTCTCGAGTATCACAGACAACTTGCTAAGGTATGCAGTTTAGGGTGGTCTGATGCTCTGAAACTCGGACGCGCAGCGCAGCAATGCATTTGCGCGGACGCCGAATTGCAGGAGCGCGTCCGCGCAAATGCGTTGCTGCACTGCGCGCAAACGGACCACGTGCATGCACAATGCCTTCCCCTCGCACCCTTTTCGCACTTTTCCGTCCTATTAAAACCACATAAAAACCAAAATAAAAACCACAAAAAAAGGAAGAAATTAGTTTATTTGCGTAAATAGTCTTAACACAATATAATAACAACTAAAACATAAATATAGGAACAAAACAAACTTATATTCAATGAGGAGCGTATGGTAACAACAACTATTAATTCTGTAGGAGCCTTAATTGTACCGGCTGGCGCTAGGAATAAGTAAATAAAACAATATGTTACGAGATATATAAATAACACCTAACTAAAATATCAAAAAGTACGTAGCTGCAAGATAAATAAGCTCTAACCATAGAACGATAGAAAATATAACACGCAGAGATTACAAGGAGTTCGTACAGGGTAACTAGTGCGGTGCTGAAGAAAAATAAGGCATCTAATAACATGTCAAATATGAACAATAAAAGGCATTAATTCCAATGATTGCCAGTGTCAATGGGGCAAAATAAATCCTGTTCCTACTTGTGCAACCCAGATCAGAGTATAAAACTATAGAAAATAGATTAGATGTATAAATGTACAAAATAAAACAACAAACCAGTTATGTTACTAGGATGAGACTAGCTGGATTAACATAGGAAAAATGTCGTTGTAGACCAATCTGATAATAGCAGTAATAACCAGCAATCTGATAATAAGCTCCGGATGCACATTATACTGGTCCTATTTAATAAATGAGTCTAGCAAATAAAAACTACTGCTAAATTAACAATTCGCAGGATAACAAAGTCAAATGATACTGATGTAGCGGGGACAACACAAGTGGCTGGAACTTAACAATATCGCTAATAAAACAATGAAATTTTTAATCACCAAGCGCTCACAACAAGTCAGGCGTGACAAGGTTTGTTGAGCAGCTCGGAAACCTCCATTATTGCTCCTCGAATGGACTCCTACCGCATCCCAGTGAGAGTTTTCAACGCCCATTCCTCATTCATGAGTTCTGTGGTTATTCCTTTGCCCATCCACAGTCAAAAACTTCGCAAATAAATATGAAAATAGAAAGAAACACTACTTAATTACACTACTTAATTACTGTTTATCTTATTTATTGTCACTCAATAGAGTATCTAGTGACCCTCAGTTATTACATAAGCCTAGACCTACATAAGATCATAAGCTACATACTACTACATTTAAGTAATATTATAATAAGGGCGTCTACGCTATAAAGCAAATAAACCCTTATTACCTGTTGAATGTAGATTGCACTCGTCTCCAACAGAGGGATTTGTTTGTGACCTAAATTCAATACATTGTCGCCCAACATAATGGCTTTTAACATAAATATTTTGCACAAATTCGGCTCGGCTTAAGTTATACGCAAAAGCAACTATGGATTTAGATACCTAATAACAACATACAGCAGCACATACCTAATAAAACCATTTCAATTGATCCATCCGAGCAGGTCTTCTGGAAAACCATTCCTGGAGGATCATCTGCAGCGATTTTTGTAGCCACAATTAAACCTAAAACTTTGAGAATGCAAAATCTTGAGGACATATTTACCATTTGATCTCCCCGAAGAACTGCGTTGATTGCTCACTGAGGAGATTAGAGATTAGAAAGCGAGAGTATCAAGGCAAACTACAGTATTTCCCTGTCAGGCAATCGAATGGTGACCCTACCAGGGAAGCTGGTGAATTCAACCCTTGCAGCTGGCCTAAAGAAACACATAACGATGGGGAAACGCTTAAATAAACACTATTCAGAATGAATACATCCAGAAGACTGGATTGCACGAAGACTACATAAGTAAATAGGGCGAAGTATTACAGAAAATACACTACCTGGACGTCATGAATTTGTGCAATCGCCTTAACAATGGGAGGCCTGTGATATCCATTGAAATCTAGAACATTTGTGACAATAAATAAAATAAGCAGTTGCTTATGGCTTATGGCGTCTCATAGCCAAAAAAAGGACAAAACCGGCACTTGCTTACTAAGCACCGTCACATTTTAGAGCTTTTAGAGCTTTTATTTTAGAGCTTCTTGTGCCCAAGTAGTAGCATTTGCTTATCAAATAATTACAGAATGCTGATCAAATAATTACACATCAAGCACATCACTTGATTGTCTAATGCATTTATATTGAAGAAACTATAATACATACCTACTTGAACATGTACTGTGGTGCATTCGAAGCGCCGATCGAGGAACCGGTCCGTCCATAATGAGAAGCCATCTACTTAAAAAAATGTATGTATAATGCATAACATCACAAAAAGGATATGAGCGCACTCGGGCAACATTCGTGGCAAACGCTGGACGCCATAAACTGGAACAATTTGCTGTAACTTTAACGACACACTAACAGTAAAGTTAAACATAAGAAGTAAACAATACCAACACAGTTTAACAAAATGTACTCCAAAAATCAGTTCGAAAGAAAATTTGTGCACTCTCTGTGCACTTTTGCGCTCTCTGTCCGCACTTTTGCGGCAAATACAGTATGCTGGGTACGGTACTCCGCGCATGAAATAGAAACCCGAATTTACCGCGCACCTACCCGCGTACTTTGCAAACTGCGCGGAACGCTCCAAAGTACGCGCGCGTTCACAAAAGCGCGGCTAGCTACGCGTGCACTCCAATTTGCGCGGCTAGCTACGCGCGCGTCTGCGCGTCCGAGAACGTAGTGGACATGGAGAACACGTTGTCTCTATGCGTCTATGCTATAACCTTGTTGTATTTTAGATGTGCGATGGGGTTTCCTATGATGCGAGAGCTCCCCACTTCTATCCACTCTTTATGTACTCTGCTGCTGTACTTGGACAGAATCAACAGAATGGAGTTAACAACGTGAGTGAATTGCTATACCTTTTTTAAATCGATTTTTGACATCCATTACGGTTTAGGTGTATGTCCTTTTCCCCATCCATTTATTGACTGGTGATTGGTTATTGCAATTGATGGCGGTCTTTGATGAAATGTGGTCACCGCATGGTCAAGTGGTCATGAACTGGGCTGGCCCACGAAAAAACCAGTGAACCGTCACCAAATGGGTTCACCCATTTCCTAGGTATATGAAGAGATATTACTGACTTTTATTAAGATTATAGAATAAAATATATTGCAGATGATGGCAACAAATGGCGGATTCGATGTAATGGCGGCAAGTTTTGTGCCTGGAAGCACACAATTGGTCTCCAATCCTCTGCCACACAGCAGCACACCGGGTTAGTGATTTACAGAGAGTTGTATAGTTGTGAAACTGTTGGCATAGTAAACAAGAAACAAGAAGCTGGTTTTGCAGTTTCCGTGTAGTTTTCAACTTTTCCAACTTCCAACCAGTTGACAGGTAGAAATAGCGTTTGGCTAATGGGGATTGTTTCTTCGTACTTCGTAGTAAGCTTCGATGACAAAAGTCGTTTGCAGGTTCTGTGATGGCAGCCAAGTCTCTCCTTCGGATAGCGGACTGGTTGAATGAAACACCCGAATTGATCAATGCAATATCTTCAGACTGCATGAACACGAGTCTGTGGGTGGGTGATATTTTGTTATATATTTCAATATTTATGCTCCCATCCTTCTTTGACATTTTTTACAAACTCTAGTTTAGGCGGATCTTACGGCGACTCTGCCAACAGTTGGAGGGAACTGGGAAGGAGCGTTTATATCGGTTGCTGCACGGTAAGTGATATGTTTTTGAGTTGGTAGTCTTATTTGTTATGGGTTTCAGTAAATTACAATTTGTATGAAGATGTTAAATCGAAATGCTAGCCCCTTTGGAAAATTTGCATATGATAAGCAAATCCTATGTATCTTATGCTAATTTTGTACGATCGTCCACGGCAATCGTACAAAATTAGCATAGGATACATAGGATTTGCTTATCATATGCAAATTTTCCAAAGAGGCTAGCATTTCGCTTTAATATTTATTGACACTAAACATATGTGCATCTAGATGATGAATAGCATGGAACAGTTTTGATGAATAACGGTTTTATTGTCAGCTCCTCAATCATGTGAACCAAACCATATCACTGTGTATTATGTATTACGTGATCAATAAAATATCCTATGCGTACACATTACGTTATCTAGCGTTCAAGCGTTCCATTCTTATATGGTTCAGGACCGCACCTTCTGTGTCGAAAACCCACCGTAAGTTGGGTGACTGGGCCCTTCGTTGTGCTTCAGCCACTTTCCCCAATGAGCGAGCGATATTTGAGAGCAATTACAAGGCGAGTTGTTGATAAGGGGATTTGTTTTGTCTCGTCCAACCTTTTACGCCGTTCCTCGGGGTTATGAGAACTTTTTTTTCGTGTTGTAATTGAATAAGAGTTGCAAAATACTGTTCTGACGTTGTTCTTATTTACAGTTAGACTTTAGATGTTGCTCGGAGCAAGTGAAGATGCAATTGCAAGTGTCGATCCACTGTGGAGGGCGTTCACGGAATCGACTCATGTGGCACAGCTTCACGAGAAGGTTCAGCAGGCACTGGCTGGAAACCCAGTGGCCATTAACAGGTAGACTATTCGCTCTAGTTGTTTCGGCCGGCACCCACTAACCACCCCGTACGATCTGTCGTTTTTATGCTGTTTCTGAAACATCGCTTTATTTCGTGATGTGTAATTAGTGTAAAGGAGCTTTATTCCGTGATGTGTAATTACGTAATTAGTGTAAAGGAGCTTTATTTCGTGATGTTAGTGTCAATTAGTGTCAAGTACCGTAACTAGGAAAGTTAGAAAATGTGGTTATTGTAGAATCCTCTACGACGTGCCTCACTTCACAACAATGTGGGACAAGATGAATGAACGTCGAACGGGACTCCTCAAGTTGGCAGTCGACTCTTTCTTCAATTATATCTTCTACAAGGGAACCAATGAGGATGAGCTTACTGTATGTTATATGCATTTGTTGATATGGGAGATTGTTGATATGGGATGTTGATTTGTACTATACACTTGAATTCGTTCACTCAGCAATTACTGACTTTTTCGTTGAGAGAATCATGAGTAGACTTCTAGACTTTTGGCGTTATCAATCAGTCGCGTATAATTTGAGAGGTTTCTTTGCAGGGAAGTGTTGGTACAGTATCTTCTGCCCTTTCTATTCTCGATCTCCTCGTCAAACACACGCACATCCTCCATGATGTCATTGACAGCGGACTGCAGAGGACGAATGAACATTTGTGGAAAGGTTGTTCTTTTGTTTTGCCTGCCCATTCTTGTCATTTAGACGTCGTTGGTTAAAACTTGACACCACAACGTATGCTTAGTTAGAAAGTGTGGTGAATTATGTATATGGACTTGTTTAATGCTGTCAACTTCTGTACATGCATTCTCTTATCTTCAGATATTCTCCCTCAACTGTTCGCCCGTCTCTCACATCCATCCAAAGCTGTCAGAGAATCCCTGGTGGTCTTACTGAAGCGAATTGGTTAGTTGTGCTTTCTAACTTTTGGAATAAGCATAAAATACTTTGTACCTCGATGAGTAATATTCTCTTTTTTTCCTTGTTTTGATAACATGTTCTGTATTCAGGCCAAGCAGCCCCTCACTCGGTCGTCTATCAGATTGTTGTGGGTGCGTCCCAGCAGATGTTGGTCGATGGCGAGCAGGACGGTGTCCTCGGCGAGGGAAATATTGAAGAGGAGGAGAGCCACGAAAAGGTAACTTATGCCTTGTTTATCACAGTTTGGTTGATATGTCTTGTATCTTATTCGTGTGATTGTGCCTTTTGTGCTTTGTGTCAGTGAGAAATGTAACGATTTAGCTATCGTTACATTTACAGGAGCGTAGTCTGATGTGGGAATGTTGTTCCCAACTGGAGACTCATCTCTCTGCCAAATTCCCCGAAATGGTGAGAGATGTGAGGGAATTTGTAGCCGAATTGCAGAGAATCAACCTTCTGAATGAGGAGAGGTGGGCATTTTTATCCTTTTTTTTTACACCTTTTTCATCTCGTTCAGTACATTTGATTTCTGAGGTCGTATTCACCAACGCGCAGGGAGCCCTCCCAGGCATCCCCAGGGAGCTAAAGAGGGCATAGAGAGTGCGAGGGCAGAAGAGATTCAGAGCGCACGTGAGTCTAAGGGAGGGCTCCCTGTGAGTTGGTGAATACGGCCTCTGATAACACTCAGTTTAGGTGGGCCTTTATCCTCGCGAACATTGGTTATGACATGGAGAAGAGGATGGAACAGATTAAAGCGGAAACCGAGGCCACTTTCAGTGTAAGTGGTCTATTCCTTTATATGTTGTCCAGTAGGCAAGATTCTTAGTATTTAGTACAAATAGTGGAGTGTTGGTTACTACTTACTACAGTAGGAAATAGGGTAAATGAATTGGAAAGAATTGCAGGCCGAGCACCTCTCAGAAAAGGAGCGTGTGGAGATTGTACAGGAGAAGACGACGTTGATCACGAGCTCGGTGAGTTAGAGTTTTCTGTTTTTCAAGCACTTGTTTCCTTTTACGAGATGTTTTGTTTTTCAATAATACTCTAAGTTTAGATCTACCGTCTCCTGGACGATTTGTACGAGAGAACTTGTGTTACCGAACCGGTGACTGCAAATGAAAAACAGTTTGTGGAACAATACGGCCAACAGCTGACGAGTGCTTTCGAGCAGAGCAAAGCGAGCCGGAAGAATCCGGAAAAGGCATGGGCTCCTTTCAGACAGGTTTGCTTCTTCTTTCTTGTTCTTATCATTCTTTATGGGTTTGATGTGTGTCCTGTGATTTGTTTTCTATAAGTCCCTGCATTGTTTCAGTCTATTTGATTGTATAGAAGGGTACACTTTATCTTTATAGTTTATATTTTGTCTTCAGCTTCTGGCCACCTTACTCCAAAGAACAACCAGAAGAGGAGGACAGTGTCTCCAGATGAGTGACGTCAGCGTCAAGTTGTCTGCGGTGAGTGATGTTTATGCTTATTTTCTTACCGTACCCTATAACGTACAGTGAGTCTTACAGTATCAGGTACATGTATACATTAATACGGAATATGTTTACAGTAATGTAAACAGTGAGTTATTACAGTTTTGCCTTTTTGCTAGCTTACGGAAAGTTACGTATATGGGACCAGATTTGTGGCAAACCAAGATAAAGATAAAAAAGATAAAGTGCACCGGGTTATATCAACCGAATCCGCAGAAACGGTGCACCGGGGACCGGTTCATTTTTGAAGCCGGACGAACTGGCCTTTAAACTTCCCGGAGGCCAATTTTCTCGGGAAGGCGATTTATCTCCGACGGTTTTACCCAGCTACCAACTTTTACACCTTTGGTGAGGTGAAGGGGTTCCGGGCCGGGCTCGAACCAGCGACCGGTGGTGTGGAACAAGGCGTTTGCCACTGCGCCACGCCCCCCTCGCAAACCAAGACGTTGGTTCAAATTTTTGAGAAATTTTTGACTGGCCCCCTACCCTGACTTAATTTCAGATGAAGAATTCGCATGTGCCGATCCCAGGACAAGAACGAAAGCACTTCTCTGAGGTTATCTAGTCCTATTTGCTTTTTCAATTTATGAATGTTTGTAGTTTGTATTGTATGCCTTGATTTCAAATTTCCCTGTTTAAATGACGATTATTATTCTAATTCTTCCTTGCAGGTGTTAACACTGGATCATGTGGGTAAGCACGCCCTGGTTCTTCCCACAAAAACACGACCAAAGAAGATTTCTCTGATTGGAAATGATGGAACAGAGTGGGTTTTAGAAGAGAATTATTTGTGGCTATACTGTCCATCTATGAATATACGGTAGAATTGTATTGTCATGAGATGATGCCAATTGCAATGAGAACTTTGTTTTGAAGTTATATGCCCAGTCATGTTTTTTTAATAATTTTACATTTTCTTTTCAGGCAATTTTTCCTTTTCAAAGGGCAAGAGGACCTTCATTTGGATGAGAGAATCATGCAAATGCTTCAGATTTGCAATCTAATGCTCAAGGGAAACTCGATTACAAGAAGGTTCGTTATTCTTTCGGATGTATCACTCTGATGTTTTTCCTACTTTATGAGAATCACTATTCTCTAGATGCACCACACCGACACTGATTGTCTCCCAAAATGTTTGTGTAAGCTACGATATGGACGTGTATACTTTTGTAGAGATACGGTAGTTAGTCTTAGTGAAATTCGCAGCATGAACGTAAATTCAAATCCTCTCTTTGTAGATGTGTGCCGACGTATGAGGCTCGTCACTACTCGGTCACTCCTCTCGGAGTGAGATCGGCCCTCATTCAATGGGTCACTGGTTCCACTCCCCTCTTCCAATTGTACAGAAAGTGGCAGATTAGACAGGTGGGATAAAAATATATCATTTTTCATTTGTTATACTGTCTTTGGAGGTGTTTTGATTTTTGTGAGCCTTCCCTGCTTTACTTGGACTACCAAGTACTACTAAATGTTGAAGCTTTTCCCTCTTGGTGGTGGTAAAAATTCCACCGAATGTCTTTGAGTTGGGGTACCAGCGTCGCACAACTCAGCAGTGGAGTAACCTATGTTGCAGTTTATTGTGTATCCTTTGAAACATCTTCGTTGGGAGTAAGTTCCTACCTTATTTACCAGTATCCCTCTTTTGCAGAATGCAATCAAGAACGCATTGGAGAAACGGAACGGTACATGGAATGGAGGATCAGAGATAGAGAGACCGACAGAGATGTACGCGCAGGCAATGAAGAAGGCATTCAAGAAACATGTAAGGGTTACTGTAGACATGGAGTACATTGTGACTAAAGGGGATATTGTATTATGCTATCGGCTATCGATTACTTTTTGTACAATGCTCAGTACGTGTTACGCTAGTGTATAACACTTTGTTGCTCAGCATATAGTAGTTAGTAGTTCCTTATTAATAATAATAAATGTTTATTGGATCAACGAGTCGTAGGAACCAAGAAGAAAGCTCTTATTGTTGCTTTTCACGTTCGTGAGTGTACGAAGTTTTTTATTTATTTATTTATCAGATCAGATACTTTAGCAAATCGATTCGGAAGTGTTGTGTGATCGTTCTCGCTGGCCTCCAGCCGTAGTCGCCGAAGTCCTACTTCATCTAATCGGCCACACGCCCAAGGACTTGCTCTCCAGGTAGCATAGTTTGGTTTTATCTAACTTCTTTCCCTTTTTTTCATTTTGTATTTACCAGATTTTTGACTTAATTTTCATTGCGCTGGTACCTCGCTTCAAGAAAAAATACGTTTATGCAAAAAGACAGATCATAGTAATTTATTCCTTTAATTTTCATCTTGCCATCTTGCTTTGTCTTTTGAGTGAGCTTGTTTGTACGAAATACTGCTTGTTTATCTACGCTACCTTCTTGCAGGGAGTTGTGGATGCGTACTGGAGGTGCTGACTCGTGGTGGTCGGTGCAAAACCGTATGGCGAGAAGTACTGCCGTGATGTCGATGGTGGGATCGATTCTGGGCCTCGGAGATCGACATCTTGACAACCTTCTTGTCAATCTGGAGACTGGCCAGATGATACACATTGACTATAATGTCTGCTTCGATAAGGTCTGCTTTTTTATGTTTGACGCTTCCAAAAGGTTTCTGGTTTGAGGATTTACGGAAAGATAAAACTTAGAAAGTAAATAACGGTTTTCTACGCCTAGAAGAGCGTACTTTTTTATTCAGATGTGGTTCTATATAGTTTTCAATATTACTACTTGTTCCGCAGTGGTCCTAAGCATAGTAGACGACGAAATTATTAACACGTTTCGAATCTAGGGTGCGCATCTTCGTGTCCCCGAAACGGTGCCGTTCCGTTTGACACAGAACATTGTGACTGCACTCGGACCAACTGGAACCGATGGAATTTTCCGAGAATCCTGTGCGGACGTACTGACAGTACTCAGAGAGGGTGGGCAGGTAGGGGTTGTAGAGTTACTTTTTGGCTACTGTTTTTGGGAGATCATGATTGTTGAAGCAAATGATGTAAGAGTCTAGGTTCGAAAATGTGTTCCTGATTTTGTAGACTCTGCTCACCATTTTGGACGCGTTTGTGTACGATCCCCTCGTTGATTGGACATCGCAGGATCATCTAGTCAGCAGCGCGGCTTCTGTGAATATGGCAGTGGCTCTGGCTGTTTACGGTTCGTTCTTTGTATTTACAGTAGTAGTTGTTTTAAAGCAGCAACTATTTTGGGTAGCTCTACGTGGAGCTATTTATCATCTGGGGTAGAAACCCTCTCCTACTGCTTGGGACCTCTGCGCCTTAGGGTTTGTACTATATTGAATCACCCTTGAATAAACGCGCATTGTGTTTAAGCGCGAAGATTTATTTATTTATGTTTATTTATCAGTCGTTTGTTTCACTTCAGGTGGTGATTGGCGTGCAGCCGACGCTCGTAATATTGCCCGCCAGATGTTCACTGTGAGAGTCCGAGAACTTGCTGTTCCATGGAACCTTAATCGGTATGTTTGTGTTCTTTACTTGAAGCGTTCTGTATGTGTTCTGTGAACGGGGGGACAGGGTAAGAGGTTTTGATTCTTGTTGTATTGGTGCGAATATTCTCTAATTGGTTCAGGAACGTGCTGCGAATAGCTCTGGAAGACGTTGTGCGTGTGCTCGAGAGAGAAACGATGACTGGAGACTGCAGAGAAGAAGACGAAGAGGAGAGAGTGACTGCTGGAAGGAGACTCAAGACGGTCATATCACAACATAATGGACACATGAAGAACTTTAGACCATTACTAAAGGCATTGGCCAGTGTGAGTTTGGAATCTAGTATTTTTTGTTTGGATTATGAAGTATTTATGAGTGCATTGTTTGAGGATGAGGACTACTTATACTTATGTATGAAGTAGTTTTTGTATATGATTATATTTTCTTTGTGAATAAGAAGGACAAATATTAAAAATTTAGTGCGATGAACGTTTCGCCGCTTATTTGGTCGGATATCGTGAGAATTTCTCGAGTCCGTTGGTGAGGGGACATCAGATGTTGGACGCTCAACCGAGGGACGTGCTCGGATGCGTCGAGTTGTTCACCCATGTACTCGCACATATTGACAGGTAGGGGTGACTTGTTGTGAATTCAGCTTTGGATGTTTCTTCTTTGAAGATCTTTACCTATTATATAATGCAATGGGTACCCAAAATAGCCATATGCCTTTTCGAGCCACTCGAAACCAGAAAATTCAATGAAGATGACTGTTATTTTCAGCATTTACTCCGACTTGCTCGCATTGGACAGCAAGGTTCTGCCAACGGGGAACAAGCAACAGGCAGATGCAAATGCCGCACCCCCTGGACTAGGTAATATTTTGTTTGTTGATGGAAATATACTACATTGAGTATGGATGACACAGCCTTATTGTTAGGCTTTTTGTAGGTCTCTGAGTGGAATGAGATCATTATTGATGCAACAGCTGTTAATTCCTCTTCTTGCAGACAGTATGCCCGGCCACAAAGTACAACAGGAGCAGAATCCGCACGCGAAAGCGGTTAGCCGAAGGGTGCGCGCCCGCCTCGAGGGAAAGATCGACCACCACGACACAGTGAGATACCTCAATCCACACGAACAGGTAATGGGGTCTCGATGTATGGCAAAAACAGCGCATTTTGCTTCCAAGTATCAATTGTGCATCTCGTGTACGATTTTGCATACACCTTTGAAAGTTAGAAAATGCACCA
Source organism: Pelodera strongyloides (assembly GCA_036852015.1). Lineage (NCBI taxonomy): Eukaryota > Metazoa > Nematoda > Chromadorea > Rhabditida > Rhabditidae > Pelodera > Pelodera strongyloides. Next base: position 1,378 of record JAANDG010000343.1, on the reverse strand, counting down.
TTGATAATACTAGAGGAGGCGAAAATGCACAGTTTATGCACGCTCGAAAAAAATAGTCCTGGGGCTACCGCCGCGGGACCATTTTTTGGCGGCCTGTAGATGTTCTCGTGTAGTGCCAATCTACGGTAATTAAAGCCATACTTGGAAGCAAAAATCGGCAATTTTTGCCATACATCGAGACCCCATAAGGGTGGCAGTTTAGTTTCGTCTTTTGTGCGTTTATTTAAGCACTGCCCTTTTTCCCTCGTTATGGGGTTCTCCGCTGTGTCAAATATGTACATTGGACTCTGATTTCGGGTTTCTGGTCTGAAATAAATGGCTCGCTTTTGTTCAGGCGGACGCTCTCATCGCGCAGGCCACCTCGCTCTCCAATCTCTCCCTCATGTACGAGGGTTGGACTGCGTGGGTGTAGCCGGAATGGACGAGTACTAATGTTCTAGTCCTTCTCAAGTGAGTTGAAGTTTCGGTTCACGTTGATTAACGTTTATCAAACATCACGTTGAATTTATTTTTGCATATTGTTATACGTGTGGGAATGCTGTTATGCGCACATTTTCGTTGTGACTACTAATGACTGTATTTCAGGTTCGCGGATCGGAGTCTGTTACCGCGCTTGATCCCATCTCTGGTCGACCCCTTTGGGGTGCTTTCCTGGGTGGTCCCTTCTGGTCCTCGTCGTCCCGCCAGATCATCGTCTTCGTGGGTGGTCTACCCGCCTTCGTGGGTGGTCCAAATGACTCGGCATTCTAATTCGTCGGCTGGCATTTTTGTCTGTTCCGCATTGTAACTGATTGTCTGATGTCTTCCGCCCAACTACGATCTCTAAGCATCCGGACTGACCAGCTGTCTGTCTGCTCAGGCAACAGACGTGTCTGTTAATTCCTTCTTCAGACACCCTAATGTCTGTCTTATGACGTCATCAGTTAAGACACTTTTAGTAAAAGGAAATGCATATAGTCGATGAATGTTTGCTTGTTATGTATGTAATACGAGTTTTCAAAAATGTACTCTGGTTTTTTGTTTGCTTTTGATATCCCGACCTCGTATTACATCATTTCAAGTAGTGATTCGCTCATCATTAAAAAATAACTAAAAAAAAAGATTTGTCAATTCATTCTAATCCATTCCTTATTTTTATTTTATTTACTCACCTTTGCTTATATTACTCACATTGTATTCTCCTTTCTTTTGATACAAACCTAGGGTTTTACTTTTTTTGGGATAAATGGTATATAAATGGTATATTTTTGATTTCAACTAATTTCGTTGCATTAACCGGCAGTTGAATAAATTTACGAAGTTATCTGTGTTGTGTTATGTTTTTGTTATTTTTATGGATTTGGCAAATTTCAGACCATATTACTTTCTGGACATTTGG